>NNCF01127530.1:3503592-3541622 GCA_002313205.1 Laupala kohalensis | reverse complement strand
GTCTAGGGGCGTGTTTATTGTAACAATAAATCGTGAATTTAGTGTTATTTCAATTCTTATGATTTTTAAACACTATACTCAGAATAATCTATAGTTCGATAATAACTTGTACATGTAAATTTTTTGCGTTAAATTACAAACATATAGACATTCTATTAGTACTATAACGCGCAGTTAACTTTTTATCTTATCTAGGAACTTTTGCTGAAATTTTGGAATCCGCCTCTGCCTTAGGGCCCTTGATCGGAATTGATGGGATGGTCCCTTGCTTGCTTCCGGAGAGTAAATTAGTTTTTTTTTCTCCACGTGGTCATACGCAGTTTGTACTGTTTTTTGACAATAAATTTATTAAATTTATAATAACCTCTGAATAGCAATGTTTGGCTCTTTCTAATTCTTTTTTCATTCCAATGAGATTGGCTCTTATTTTGTTCTAAAATCACAAACTCTCATGAAAGGAAATGTGAATTTCCATTCGTGAGTGCAGGATAAAAATTACTGTTAGCTTAATATCTCTTTAAGTCTTTTTCATTCAAGGATCAGTTTTTAAATTTATTCGCATCATTATATTGCTATTACTAATGGAATCGATTCTTTAAAAAACTATCGCACATATCACAAATCAATATTGAAGAGAGAACCACAAAATGACATCTCCATACGATGTAATGGAAAAAAATTCTTCAATAAAAACTATAACAAAACGAAAATAAAGAACAGACGCACTTTGCTATGCGACAAACGGTAGTTAACTGGGGACTGCTTCAGTCACACTACAGAACTAAAATTAGTTAATGATTTTCATTTATTCACCAACGCAAACTGCGGCATTTTTTGGGCCTGAAGATGGTCGATATTCGGGCGAAGGAGATCTCGCCTAAAAGAAAAAAGAAAAAAGGAAAAGAAATGTCAAAGAAAGTTAATTTAATTCGAACTCCGTTTACTCCTTACCAGAATCAATATAGAAAATAATATTTTAAAAATATATTGTTTTATTTTAAACGGTGTAATTAATGATTACAATACAGTAGTTAATGATTACAATAAGTTTACAATACAGTAGAACCTCAATTAACCGTATCTCGATTAACTGTGTTCGCGATTGACCGTGTTGCTCACTCTTCTGAAAAAAAAAACAAATTTCAAGTACCATTTCTACTAATAGAGTAAATTAGTTAACTATCCTTCACGTCGTCGTACGCAATTTCTACTGCTCTTTTGACAATAAATATATTATTATATATAAATGCAACTACTTCCTACTATCTACAGTTGTACGTAGGTTCCTCGAAATTTAGAGATAGAGAACCTCAGGTACAAATAAAAGTTTGACTTCCAGGACCATGGAACACTAACTAGGACCAAAGAACAGAACCATAGATTCCAAGACCATAGAACAAACATGTGCTGGCGCCGAGTTGTTTACACTGGCTAATGGTTGGGGGCGCCGAAGACAACCGGCTCGCTTATCGACACCCAGAACCGCTGGAGTCAGAGTTCCATAGTTTGTGTTCTATGTCCAGGACGTAATGAAATTGAGAAATATTAGAAATGAAGTAAGGAAGATCATTTCAAACTGCAAGAAACGTAGTCTGATTACTACATATTTCAATTCCTGATAATAAGACATTCTACACACACATGTTTATGTACATAATTCATCAAACAATGTGTCTCGATTAAGCGTGGTTTTCATTTATCCCTGCGACCCTTTCCTCCCTTTACCCCGGATAATCGAGGTTCTTCTGTACATAATAAATCATGATTTTGTGTTGTAATGACTAATTTTATACAAGCAGAATAGATAACGCTTCTAATATTTCATGATTTGTTGTTGTGAACTGGGCAAGCGCCGGACACACTACCTTCAATAGATTGGTTTGAACGATTGCAAATCCATTTATGTCAGCGCTGTCCATCTTCTCTTAGTTATCGGGTCGTATTCTGTAGACTCTTGATTGTTCGATCCACCACGGGAAGGGTTTTGCAAAGTGTTGCTCGACGAATAAGAACTAATAGCTCACATATATTCATTTTTCACCTGATGTTTTAATTCTCATAAACAAATATATATTATTTGAATCTGGAAAAATAAAATAGTACATTTATTTATTTAAAAGTATTCTTAATAATTAGTTTTAAAATAAAATGTTCTCATATTGTCATACACGACAGGGTTATTCCAATTTTCTTCCTCACCGAGCATGTCACGTCACAAATTAATTCTGAAAGCAAAGACTTATGACACAGAGTTGTGCCTCACAACGTTTGATGAAAAATTTAATGTAAAATGTACTATAATCCGCAGACTTAAAAGAAAAGTTTCGCGGGCCGCTAGTTGGGCAGTAATCTGGGCAGATCTAGGTAATCTACATCTCTATTTATCTACATACATACATATGGTAAATTAATGTTTATTTTTTTCTCCTTTATATGTTCCTATAACTTTCATTGAATTGTGATGAAACTTCGGCAAGATCTTGTGCACATGCGTGCAAAGGTTTCTGACGAATTAGAAGTAAAAATGAATAAATATTGCAGTTGAATACATAATTCTTTAAAATTCAGAAGAGAAGAGTTACACTCTCAATGCTACTTGTCTTTAATCAACCACTATGACGAAATATACATGGGAAGGAAATGAGAAGGGGTTGGAATGTAAAAATTAACGAAAATGACTAATATAAATATTGAGATCATAGTTTTCGGGTCCACTGAAATTAGTAATTGCATTCCCAAAGACACCAAAGTCCACAATCAGCCCGTATCACCTCTAGGGAAGGGGATGTCATAAAAAATAATTCAACATGACAGATATTAGTCATGAGTCTGCAGTTTTCGGCGTTACCAAGTTGATATTAAAAACGTGGTATCGTGTAAATCTAAAATCAGTTCTCATCGAAGAATTACACCACTAGCGATCTCTGGGAAGTGGGTGGAAATCAGTTCATGAGTAAAAATAATTGAAAACTAATTTGGAAATATTAGAAACTGAAAATTGTATCGGATCCATAATTTTAGGGTTGATGACATGTTTAATTAGACTACTGAAGCCGTTAAGTCGAGTTTAGATCACATAGGAGCATGGTATTCTTAGAGCTGCGGTTAGGAAGAGCTATACGTAAAAAGACCTGTATTAGGGTCGAGTCAATGGTTTCTGTGTATTCTGAGATGAATAACGGTATTTCAATGACATTATGTAATTTTTCAGACCATGAGATGCACGACACCCTTAGTTGTGGGGACTGGGAAGAACGAGACACGAAAAATTATTGAAAATGTCCGCTAAGAAAGGGTTTTACGAAAATCCACCCATAAGAGAGTGAAACGAGGTTTGAAATATTGCATTAAAGTGTTATGTTTTTAAAGACAAAGATACAAATATCAATGTTTAGGTTAGCTGTTTGATTTGCGGATCTAGAAGCACAATGAGACACGTATTTATGTTTGTGCTTTTCTTTATTAAGAGTTTTGTTTTTTGTTCTTATATGTACTGTGCACAATAAGTCATGTAGTCATTATTCATATTTATATTAAGTCATACCAGTGGGTATTGACTAACTTTCGTTTCATTATTAGAAGTTGCGATACCTATTTTTCAACAGAAAGATTTCTGAAAACTGTTGAAAACATTTCCAAGTAGTCTACGTCAATAAATTTGCAATGCTTTGTCCAAGCATGAAAATAATCATGGTGAAAATCAGTTGTGAAAAATGACGTCAAATCCACTACCAGCCCCTATACCTACTTCTAGGGAAGGGTATACCATGTGAAAATTATCGGAAATCGCATGCGCGATGAGTCTTAAGTTTTTGATACCGCTGAGCTGATAGTTGCGTCCTGATACACAATAATACTATCAAATCGTATATACTAATGGATAACATTCTCATTGGATAGCAATGGCAGTGTGAGAAAAAATAAAGTTGCAGACACATAATAAAATTCACGTGAGAAAGGCCCGGGGGTTCTCGGCTAGTTATCAATATAGTCAAGTAATTGACATGTACAGCGCAGAATTCAGAGCAAGGAAGTTAAAATCGAAAATTTCACTCGCTCGAAATCACTTTTCCTTGAAGCAGCCAGCCCGATTGTATCAATTATTAACGAGGTTTATTATCAATGCTGTACTTAGTACTTCAATCCTATTTTGTGGACTAGCAAGACTAGAATAAGGAATAAAGACGATTTCAATTATGAAATAGAAAACTTGTTACTTTCGAGATGGAAGATCTTACTATTTTGGTGAAGAATCATAACGGAAAAACACCCAAATGTCGATTATCTCACGACTGCAGTCAAGTTAAACAAATATCGTTTTCAACGCAATTCATAGACCCTTGTCTCGAGGTTTCACGAGCTTCAGTGCTTACGAATACTTCAAAATATTTTACACAAACCTATTAAGTGATTTAACGAGCCGATAATGCATAAAAAATTTCAAAATATTATTAATTGCTTTTTCAAAATATTAATTCAAAATATTCAATTATTATTATTAGACAAATGTGTAGTTTTCTTGATAAATTGCAGTTATTTACGAAATTTAAATGTAAAGTCGTTTAATTCTAGATATAAATAACTAAAAAGAATTAATTGTAAAGTTAGTATAGTATTGTTTAAGACATTTTTTTGTGGAACTTTACGGCTTATGTCGACATCAAAGGTCATTGGAGCCCGAAAAACTTGTACAGATAGGGAAAATGCAGTTGCGCACTAGGGAGAGCCAACATACACCAAAACATATCTCACAACATACATCAAAACAAAAATGGAGGGGGGGCAAAAAATGAGGGGGGCACATAACATGAGGGGGGACAAAGAATAAGGGGGGACAAAAATGAGGGGTAGGACAAAAATGAGAGGAATGAGGAAAATGAAACATACCCTAGCCTTGATAGCGTCGGGATCGAAAAGAAGAAGAGGTGACCAAGGGAAATCAGAAAAGAGAAAGGAAGGAACCTCGCACAAGTAAGTGGAAGTAATGCCAGGCTCAGCTTGGGGCCCCGTGTTCGCCAAACACGTACTTACTAGATGTAAGTCCCTGTATTTCGTTGAAAATTGTATGAAATTAAATTTTACACCGTTGAACTCGTTCATCTGAAGCTCAGAAAATGACGTTTCTCTCTAAATTAGTACCGAAACTTAACGACACCTAATGCTCCGACGCCATTCAATGAAAATTAGACGGAAAAGACAGAGTGAAGAATGCAAAGACATAAAAATATTATAGTCACCGTTAGCGCATTGCAAAGAATTCATGTTTCAAGTATAAAAATTAAAACTCGGGCGTCACTTCATTCAAGAAACTTCACTTGGCCCAACAGTGTTTCTACTGTCATCAGAACTGCCTGTTTCTTCTTGAAATAACTTGTAATGAGTTTAACCTCATTTGGAAAGACAAGCGAAAAGAAAAATTTGCTCTGAAGAATACAATGAACTGCTGTTCTTGTCAATTTTCATGAATTTTCTGTAAGTTTATTTCCTCTGTCGCACTGTTTTAATATTTTAATTCATGTTAAAATACATTCAGTTAGAATACTTAAACTTAATTTGTTTATTTTACCTCCACATTTTATAAAAAGTTAATAAGTACACTAAACGATATGGCCAATACAAAATGTTCAGTGCAATATTTTTATACGAAATCACGGATGAAAACATAGTGTATTTGTGAAAATATTATTAAAGAAATTTGGTGAATAGTTCACACTAATGTTCACACTACATTATGCATATGCACTAAATTTATTAGCTAAGATCGCGTGAATTTTTATTTGTTCGTGAAAATAAACTTTATTAAAATACTATTGACAGAAAATTGTGGTGGAGAAAAATAATACGTTCAAGATTCGAATTGCAGATAAATCTTTTTTTTTTTAGAAGTAAGGTACCGAATCATCTACTCTGCGGAAATGAGTTAAGCGTTCCACCATTTCAGTCATAACTGATACATTCCTTGTGCGTGTGTCCTAACGCGAGTATGACTGTTGTTGATGGGGTCGTTCCAATTTTCCCGAATTCTGTGGCTTGAAGTGATTTGCGCGACGATCGTGATATTATTCAAGAGCCCTTCGGTTCTTCCCGGTAAGATAGAAAAATAGTATTTTTCTAATTTTTTAGTCTTAAGTATAAATTTTTAGTATAATTTCTGCACCTTCATCCAGTAATCGAATACTTCCGTTGCATGAGGCGTTCTTTCCAATATTTTAAACCGCGCACTATAATATTTAAAATATTTACAATATTTGTATCAAATGAAAGTTTTTACAAATTTTTTACAAATGCCAAGAGATTTATACATTAAAAAAAATAGAAATGTACACGTTTTCAAAATTACATTCATGCCGTTTCAATTGTAAATACAAATATAATTCCATTGTAAATTCAGTTATAAATACAAAACTGTCCTCAAACCCGGAATTGATGGAACGTCCCTTGCTTTTTTCCGGAGATTAACTTAGTTTATTATCCCCCCGTGGTGACACGTAGTTTGCAACTGCTTTTTTGACAATAAAATTTATTTATTTACGAATTTAATAAATTATTGATTGAATGAAAACAATGCATCAGCACCAAGAATATTAAAAACACTCGAATATGAAGCATGGCAAAGAGAATAGTCTTGAGCCTTGGCTTGGGTGAAGCTTTCCGACACTCTCGTAATACCTTCATTTCTTTGTCGGTATCGGGATAAGTTTCAACATTCACACACACATTTCGTGTCAAATTGATTCCTCCACACTTCGGTCAATATTGATGAAAACTGTGCATCGGAATCTTCATCCATTTGGAGATATTTGAGGTGAACATGATCCCTGTATGACCTAGTATTCCAGGAACCATAATTCCTGAGAAAGTTACATCTTAATTTATTATGTGTACGTTGTTAGACTATGTTGTTTAGCCTACTTCAATAAAATTCTCCTTTAATAATAATTGTCTTTTCTGACACATTAAAAGTTAAATATTTGATTGTACATAATAATTTTAAACTGGCACAGTCTGGTGTAGGAACAATTAGTTAACTTCATGATGTCAAAATAAAATGATTCTATTGTTTCGGAATACAAATAGTAATAAAAAATTCTGCATGTGATGAAAATTCTTTCCCCAAGTTTTCTTGAGCGTAAATTGTGCATACTAGAATTAGTATTTTTTTCTATTTTACCTTCTCTTTTTATTATTTACATTTTTAGGTGTTCATTAATGTTTGCAAACAAAAAACTGTTGTACATTTCACGTGAAATAACTTTATATTTAGGACAATGTTTTAAGTGGAAACGAATAACAATCATTGAAATGAGGGACATAACTTGCATTAAAAATAGCACTATTTAAACTGAAAATTGGGGAAAATATTTTTACTGAGGAGAGATGGAACTTTTTATTTAGAAAATGATGCAATTGGTGTTCGATAGAATTATATATTTTTAAAAATTGCCATCCCGCTACTCATCGTCTCATTAAGCATATAAAGACTTCTGTGTTTCATTAAGCATATAAAATCTTTAGATAACGTCCACAAAACGGTTATTCTAAATTACTGGATCAGGAGCGGCACATTTAAAGTTATCATTGCCCATAATGAACAAATTTATCAGAAATTGCTATGTATTGGTCTCATTCTATGTTAAAAAGATTACACTTTACAGTACTAGTATTTTAGAATTAAAGAAATTTGCTTCTTTGAATCCATAACGCTGAGAACATTCAAGAAATATATACCACAAAAAATAAATTATATTAAATTACAAAAATAAAGTCACAACACCAATAATTTTGGAAAGTAGTTTCTCAATTGAAACGAGTAGTAATTTTGATCTAGTCATAACTAGTTATGTCGAGATTCATGTTTACACATTAAAATATGTTGCTGGAAAAAAATGTTTAATGTAGTAAACGAAAAAACTATATAAAATTTACCTAAAAATTGTGTAAAAGTAGCTGATATTTCATGTTAAATATCATTAATATAAATCACCATCACCCTATCCTCGGTCATTATTAAAAGAAAGGAAAATATTTTGCGGCACTGTGTTGTTCGAAACGTAAAGTACTCTTTATTATATTATTTTTTTTAATTCTCAGCAGTAGTGTGCAAGTAAAATTCTACATTAACTGTAGGAAATGGCCCGTTGCACCTGATATCTGTGACATCTTCGCAAACACAGTCAACGAATTACATCAATGAAAATTTTCTCCGTAGTTCCCATTTATGCGAGGAAGTATGATTCGACAACAGGCAGCGTATCACTTAAGTTAGACACCCGTCAGACGAAACAATGTTTTCTTACAGTAAGAAGCAAATCTTTTTACGGAGAAGTTTAATTTTTTTTATATTCCCTAGGACGGCGTTGCGGCTCAAGACGGACGAACTTGAGATGTCATTTTAATATAGAGAATAATAAAGTTTATTGAAGTAAAGAATATAAAGAATATTTTTTGTTATGGACGTCCAATAAAAAATTACGAAATATTTCTGTAATAACAGCGTAATAAAATTTTTTCTCCCCTTACGATTTAATACGTATATATTCACTAGTACTAATCTACTATTGGTCTGCCAAATATGGAAGCAGTTTCAAGTTTATCTACGATTGGTCAAACGAAGGTCATCCCCGTCGCAGGGGAGTGGCGTTGCTAACCTAACAAATCCAAACTGCTAAGAGCGCGGGACTTAGATTTCTTTACGACGGGCGATTTATAATTCCAGTATATAATGCGCTCAGGCTAGACCCATCCTTAACTATATACTTATTCATTACAACGAAATAGAAGGTGAAACAACGGGAAAACTGAGGATTCGGAGGAGTCCAGAGGGTAAAGGTGTTAAATTGACAATGAAAGATTCGGAAGACAAGAAGAAATACAAGTGTGTTATGTCTTCGATGTCATTTAAATAGAGACGTCAGGCATCACGTTGACATCTAATGGATTTTGCAGAGTCGGATGAGGATGTTGCGCCTTTAGAGTGTATGATCAGACATAAGGGAAAGTCAAGAAACGCAAAGAAATATGTGATTGCAAATATCTCATTTGTGTATTGGGAAGAAAACCAAAACCAATTCAAAGTGTTTGAGGATAAAAACCAAACCGTGAAAACTATATTCACCTTCATCACTGTATTGGGACGAATATTAAGTAAGTTTTACTACAGGTAATAAAAAGCCAATATTATTATGGAGACATAAATATGTTTTTCGTTGGATTAATTTGCAAGTCATATTCTATTTTCGTTATTCATGCATTTCACGTATTTTTATGATTTATTTTATTGAAATAAATATATAAGTAAATATGTAAATTTTGTATATTATTATTTGTCATTGAATTTCGAGTAGCGTTACGAAAAGATAATGTGTTGTACACTTCGTTTATTTTCCTAATCCTAATATGTGTGTGTTTCTTTTTCTCAAAAGTGTGGTACATAGCCATACGTAACGTGTGGTTTCCTTATATTTCACAAAGAACCCAATTCTATGATGAAGCAAATATATATTCACTACGATTTCTTCTTTTATACATGTTCTTGAAAATTATCTTAATCTGTTTTAAACTAGACAAAACTATTTCGAAAAGATCGTTGCCTTATTTTATAACATTCAACTTATTTTTACGTACTTTCATCACATGAATAGAGCGTGCATAGAGCAGTGAACTGCTGGTAGAGCTCAGTTCGAACTTCAACTTCAGGTGAAGTACAGATATTTTCACTTATATCCCAATATCTAAATAGAGTCCCAGATTTATTTATCCTTTACAGTTAAATTCGAATACTTCCCTCCTCTTTCTTGACCGAGGCAACCGCAACAACTTCTTTGTCCCATTTATTATCGAAGTTATACTCAGATTCGGATGTTAAGGCGATTTCGTGTATAAAGAAAAGAATGAGAATTATTCAATAATCAATAAGAAAACTTTTGAAAACCTTCGTATAATGAATCATAGCGGATAAACACTTTAGTACCGGTGTCCACTCAATACATTCTACGACTGCAGAAATGTGGAGCAAATTTCGTTCTCTAAACAATTCATTGACCTGGGTCTAGAGGTTTGGCGTTCTCAGTGCTTCAGAATACATTTAGTTACACATACAACAGAAACTTATGAACAATTTACACTAGCCGAAAATGTGTATGATATTTCGAAATATTATTCAAGTCAACTTTTTAGCCATTTATAAAAACAATTGCAGAAATGAATGACATATCACTAATACAGTCAATAAATTGAAACTACTTCTAAAATTTAATTTATTAATATAATTTATTAGTCTGCTAGTGAGCAATGCTCGGTGGCAGATAAAAAAGAATACATATATAATAAAATAATACGAAGTTAAAAAACAAATCATCAATGTCTATAAAAATATCTATAAAATACACACACGAACGGAATAAAATGCTTAGAAAATTATTAGACATAGTACAACGAAAAAGAAATTAGATTTAAGAAATTAATTATCTACATGAGGTTCATATGTGCATATATTCATACATACACTAACTAACACATTATTTACTAACATCCGTTTTCTGTTTCCTACATTTTATTTTACCCTTGTGGTCGCCGCAACTGATGTAAATCGGTTTGTGTAACCTACGGTTCACTGATTTCCATGTAATACGAAAATGGCGACGAGTCGGTAATCGAACCGGGGACCTCTACTGAGATCGTAGGGGTCTTAGCAACTACACAACCCGTTCGCCTCCCACAACTGTACACCATTTCCACCCAGACCTAAAGGTATTCTGGTAACGATTGTGGAATTGGGTTTGATATAAGAGAAAAGAATGTTTCTCTTACGTTAAGAACATAAAACTTGCCTGGACATTCTTTAAATCAGAGGTCTCAAATATCTCAAAATAGGATCGTAAAGAGGGGAATTCCAATAGGGATCAATTAATATATTTTATTAGATCTAAAAACCATATTTTTTCTGTTTTCTTATTTGAAAACATATGTTTTTTCATACAAGAAGTCTGAAATAAAAATAAATGTTCGGAGAATAAGTTTGTTTACTATAATAATACTGTTCAATAAAGAAGAGAAACGGTGACCAAAGAATTTGTAATTCTGATTTCGTAAAACCTTGAGATATTTCTTCTCTAAAAATCATTCACATGCAGATACATTTTAAGTAATATAAAAAAAATAGACGTTCTATTTGCAATTCTCAGTGAATATCGTCAGTTTCAAAAGAAATTACGTTATGTATCATTCTAATAGTCTTGGAGCGTTTATTTCAGTCAATAATTATTAATATTAATACTCTTCTGGTAACCAAGAATGTTTAACGTAAATAGATGCTCAAAGTTTATCATTTCTGCATTCCATATACACGCAATTGTAAAAATTTAGGAATAATTCTAGGGATTGTTTTCTGAAAAAAAATTTGGAATCTATCTTCTCATTACCGTTGGGAACATCTAAGGACTACGTCCCGATTTCATTAGATCAGATTGTCAGTCAGAAATTGATTATTATTCGGAGTTACTCTATTACGTTCTTCCGCTCTCTCTTCAGAACTTCATGTTCCTCTTGCATTTTCGAGACGGTTTGAGATGATGCCTTAAAGGGCGCAACTATTCCAAGCCAATTGGACCAGGTTCATTTTTAACGAGGTTCTAATCCTCATCCCAACTTCTAATCACCATCCCAACTTTTAATCACTTGTAAGATTTCGGGTGCGGATCGGATTCGTCTATTACATGCTAGAAAGGGACTCTGACCGTATTTTGGAATTACGTAATCTTAACAATAATCTAATCAACTTATGTGACGAATAATTTTTCAAATTTAAACCAATTATAAAGTATATCAATAATAACATTTCATATATCGATGTTTCCTTTTTTGTTCTGCAGTTCCCATTCATGTGAAGGAATATGACTCGTTAGCAGTCAATATATCGCTGAAGTTGGACACACGTCCGACGAAAGGAATCGAGGCGTGCGCTAGCACTCCTTGCAAGTATAGGCAATGGCAGGTAGTCCGCATGCTTATATATACGCGAATTTTCGTTGACCGATTTCACTATTTTCCGTTTTTTTTTCGCTTGATTTGCTTTTAATTTGTTATTAGAAGATAAATTTAATGTATGATGCTTCCCTGTTCATTGATTTTTTCCAATTTCCCACATACTGTATTACTGACAATCACCGTTTTATACCTCTTTTTTAGGTTAAATGCATGATCTTTTTGTTCTTGGCTAAAAAAATTTCATCTCTTTTCCAGCCCTCATATCGATTTCCTATTGGTGAATCGTTTAGCAATCGAGATCGTAGCTGGTTTGGGTTGTAGTGGAATAAGACAGGCGTGCCATTCCGAACATGCGCAGTGAAAACCAATCATATTCAAGACATTTTTCGGAGCGGGTATATTAGAATACCTCTCTTCACGCCTACAAAACCTTCAAACTTATTACCAAAATCTGTATAGTACCTTTAACTTCCCACTCAAAAAATGTCTTGCGTTTCATTGGCATGCCAACGTCCCCTTCACCTCGATGATTAATGGCACACCGTATGTTATTCTACTATGGATTTGGAGAGAGAACAGACCGAATTCTTCAAATTAACATGTGAGGTTAGGTTTCATTGTTGTTGTTGTTGTTGTTTAGGTGTTGTAGATTATTCAAGTCAGTGAAATGTATAACATTTTTTACTGGTTAATAGTGAAGATGTTGACAAGCCCTTAAAGCCCGACAAAAAAAATAGTTAAGAGAACAACGTTACCATAACATATTGATTTGTGTCTGAGTTTGCAAGAAGTGCTGTGTTGGAAGTAGTATGTAAAATCACTAGTTTTGCCGTACTGAGATTGCTGCTGTTTTTACAAATTGAAAGTGGCTTATATTTTTGTTGGCGGAGAGATGTTATTGCTTCACAAGTCTCGATGTGGAGACTAGTTTCGCAACGAAATTTCTCCTCCCAAAATAAATACTCAGGTTATGTAGGAAACGGAACAATGTTTATTTTTCAGTTGGAGTATAAACATGTGATAGGAACTAATGCACCAGGGTGACAACAACAGGCGCATAAAAGTAATGTCAACAGTTTCCTTTATACAACTCACGACTTTGAATAACTTCGTGGTTGGTAAGAGCTTCCGTCGTCTCCCGCAAAGTGGCGCTGCGTTTCTTGGTCGACGGGAGTCTTCACAATTTGGCCGCGTGGGGGCGCTTGAGTACGAGGTTCTGAGATCCTCCGTAAGGCGGCGTAATGGAGAGAGTTCCGCCGTCAGCCGTAAGGTTGCGCTTCAGTACAAGTTTCTGAAGATAGTTTCACTGTATGCAGTAAGAGAGCGCTGCCGCTCAAGCTTCTGAAGATAGTTTCGCTATATGCCGTAAGAGGGCGTATCCTGGCGTCTGAAGATAGCTTCGCCGCAGATCGGGCTATTGCGCAGAGCTGGATCTTTTGATATTGAGGTTAGGATCGGAGACGATGCTTCCTCATCAAGAGAATCCGTCGTACTGAATTTCTAGCCGCAGCTGTTGCTATAATCTAAACTTTAACAGAAGAACATCTACCCAAACATCCTCGACGCGTTAATGTCGTAACACAGCGTCGAGGTCCGTCTATTCAAGCTTTCTCGAAATTTCTTAATAAACACATCCAAGCTTTCTCGAAACTTCCTAATAAATACACGACGTACGCTTGATCATACATACGATGCGAGCGTCTCATGGAATCTCCTAATGTTTACAAATTGCATCGTATGTAGAGACTCTCTTGCGGACGATGTCTATTATTCTGGCCTTGGATCTTGAGCCTCTGAGTCTTTCGTCTTGACGACGGCATAAACAACATGCATCTCGTAATGTGTAATGCATCGGCGTAACAACATGCATCTCTACGTATTAATGCATGGGGGAGTTTCATCGTATATGTAGTAAGGTACGTCTACATATGCAAGGGGAAACAACAATATTTGCAACGAGATGCGTCATGCTGTTTTCAAATATGTTTCGTGTCATTTTTGTGAAAGTATTTCAAGATACCTTAGTGATAAGGAATAGGTTTAAAATCTCATTGCATTATCCTATTCCCAATTATCTTTACAGTATTTTCTCACAAATACTGTGATATTTGGTTTTACGTAACGTGTGGTGACCTAAAAATGTACGTTGTACGCAATTCTACTTTTTAACAAACTTCTGTTTTATAATTTTATCTTTTATACAACGCCGTGTAAGAGGATGTTGAAAATGATTACAGTACTGAAGAATCGCGTGGCTTAAGGTTACGTCATTCATGCGAAATTCTCAAACTAAAAAACTATTAAATTGTCACAATCTTATTATCGTCTGTCGTTTCACACAGAATATGGTTATACGTATGCCAATACATGTAATAGAATCGGATAATATGTTGAAAATTTGTTAATCTCTTGGATTAATAAAGAGTTCTTCATACTGAAATTTAGGATATTTGTTTACAGAGAAGAACTCTAACCTGTATCTCTTGTTTTGCCTCACCTAATGGGCTTTATGGGATTAAGGAACTGATTAACACAATAATGGAATTGGTGTTTGATATGAATAGTAATTTTAAAAAATGTTACCACATTACTCATGTTTTCATTGAGAAGGTACTTGGACATTCTCTGAATGAAAAGTTAAAATTATTGAATTCTGAGAGTCAGAGTTGAAGTGTTGAAATGAAGGTCATTTAAACACATTTCATCAGAAGCTCAAACGCTAACATTTCGATGTATAATCTTATTCTAAAAATTATGATTTAAAGCACAAGTACTGTGAAATCAGAGGTATGTAATGTGCTAATTAAAATTTTAAAGGTAGTGGAACTATTGCTTTTGCTTGGTTTGTTATAGATGTAAGTGGTCTTGCATATGTATGTCACTTCCATTACGTCTATAACATCAATGCGAAGAAAAGAAAAATTGGTTCCCAGTGATCCATACTTTCCAATATCGATTGAAGTCTTTGAACTTTGTGTTGAATCACTGACAAAGATTTTCGCCTAGTGTCTCTTATGCAATCATCCTTATGCAGATAAATGATTTTCCTTTTCCTTTACTGAAATATTTAACGCAAATAGATTTTTAAAAACGACCATTTTTGACGTATAATCACGTGATGAAAAAAATGTCTAAACTTTTCAGTGCAACGTTTTCTTGAATGAATTTAAGTTCTCGGAAATATATTATTTTTTATTATTATATCGGTAATATATGATTCCTCGGGCGTGGACAAGGTATCACGGGCTGGAAACGGTCAGCCAACCGTATTTTAAAGACACCTGATCTAGATGTTAAGAATATTCTTAGCAACAGATCCAATTATCGAATTACATCAATGACNATTTTAACCTATATTTTCATACACCCGTTCGACGATAGGAACATAATTCAAAATTATATTTATATAACACAACCGTCCATTGGAACTAATCTTTGGTAAGCTTTACCACAGGTGTAAAAGGACCAATAATATTTTTGGGAGACTTATGAGTTTTGACTTTGGATTAATTTACCTATCATACTAGTTTTACGTTATTCACACATTTCACACGTTTTTGATTTTATGACTTAATAGATTGAAAATATACACTTTCTTAAAAATCAAGGAAATGAACTTTTTTAAAAATACTATTGTCATAGAATTTCAAATATCTTTTAAATCCCTTGTCCCAAATATGTGATTTTTCTTCCCCCAAAAGTGATATTAAAAACACGTTACGCGTGACTAAATATATCTCGTAATAGCGTGTAATTCTATTTGATCAAGTGTATTATTTTACAAATTTTTTTTCTCTGCTAAATCGTAGGAAATTTTCGCGGAATAATATTTATCAATTAAGATTTTTTTAAATGTGGCTGGAAATATTATTGACTCTCTAAATAACATTCTACTTATTTTATAATTACATTTAATATATCGGTAGAACGTGTGAAAAGCCGTGAACTGCTTGCAGAGTTTTAGGTTGGAGATAAATTTCTGGAGAAGTTGGGACATTTTCCCTCATTATCCTGCATCTAATTGACAACCATGCTCATTACTCCCACCCGTAATTTTTTCTGGGTATCAAATAGACCGCAATTCGCACATTACCACTTGTTGTACCACGGCTTATAGAGAGCTCTCCTCTTCGTAAACCATAAGGGGATATTGTATGGCATCTAAGGGGGTAATTTGATATATTTATATATTGTACGAAAAACAGTCAAGAAGTGGGAAAAAATGTTATTTTTATAATGTTTCCTCGCTTGTTTTTTTCCCGCAGTTCGTTATTTCTTTTCATTTGATAGTCCGAAATCCACTTGTATAATAAAGTATAAATTAATGTGATTTTTCCTGTTGTTTACGATCCTGAAGTAATAATGAAGTTAAGAGAAAACATACACTTAGGATAAACGGACTGAAAAGTGTTGCCTTTCTTATGTGCATAAAAAATTTCAAAAACCCGAAGTCGTTTTTAGTTTATACTCAAAATACATAATATACATTTTTATTATAAGTTAAAAGAAAAAATAATCAGTGAAAAACATTCTTAAATGCATTGTAGTGTAATTTATTTAGTTTATAATGTAATATTTTCTTAACAAAAGTACCGTCAGACTGGAGTGACCATGGTCATTATTCTCAACTTAAAAGTTATGGGGCAATGCAATGGGGCAGACAGTCAAGTCGGTGTAAACTTATGATTACATGATTTACTCACTTGATTTAATGCTACCGAATTAAGTTCCAAAATTTCACTCGCCCGAACGTTTTCTCCCTCTCTGAGGCAGGCGCAATAAGTGCTTCCTCCCATTGATTACTGAGGTCATACGTTGGGCTTGTAACGAGCTCGTCCCTGCGGTCAAGAGATACAGGCACACAAGAGCGCATTCGTCATCTAGGTAGGTCCATCTCGTCCCCGGGTTTTCCTGTCGATCTTTTCCCAATTCCTGTTCCAGTAGTAAACTCTCTTCCGAGATGGACTGTTTTGGAAATATAGATTCTGGATTTCAACCCGCGAGATAAAATCTTGGAACAATAGTATTATTGTAAAATATTTTCATATCTCACAGAAAGAGAAAAGTAAATAATATAAGACTTGAGAGAATTTCCTCATATTTTGAGAAAGTAATATTATAAATGCAAATTCTCTTGGTAAAATGACAGACATAATTAAGCACTTCATTAACTCTGTCACTGACAAATTATGAGAAACTGTCTACGATTGACACAAGATGGCAGATTCTCACTGAACACTTCAGTCATCCTTGTGTCCACTTGAATATTTCATTCCATGTCAGACGAGAATTAAGATACTGTCTGGTTCCGCTCAGGAGATATCTTATTCGTGTAGCGCACGGTAGCACACAAATAACTAACCACAGAAGCGTTCAAGATACTAATGCAAGTTATACACGGATCTCTTATTACTATTATTATCATCATATAACTATTAAAGAATTATGAAGAAATTCACCTCTGACAGAGCCTCCAACGGTGCCAATATTCCTCATTTGGACAGGAGGATTATTTAAGAAAGTAAAAGATAAGCAGGAGGAAAGGACAGGAAAAAGCTGTCCGCCACTGACCGGAGACCGGAGGAAGAAGACAAGTGAGCGTGCAATGAATCTAGGAAGTTGTTCAACGGCAGTAGAGGAGTGTTTATTTTAAAATGCAAGTTGATTGTCAATGCTGGCGCTCAAAACAATCAACTTGCATTTTAAAATAAACACTCCTCTACTGCCGTTGAACAACTTCCTAGATTCATTGCACGCTCACTTGTCTTCTTCCTCCGGTCTCCGGTCAGTGGCGGACAGCTTTTTCCTGTCCTTTCCTCCTGCTTATCTTTTACTTTCTTAAATAATCCTCCTGTCCAAATGAGGAATATTGGCACCGTTGGAGGCTCTGTCAGAGGTGAATTTCTTCATAATNCTAAAATTTTGTACAGGTAGGGAAAATGCAGTTACGCTCTAAGGAGAGCCAACATGTCTCTCCCCGCGTGTGGGACTCGCCGAATAACTCGATCATACCCACTAAAACACCCTCCTGAATTACAGTATATCCAAATAAAAAAATTATAAAAAACAAAAATAAATAAAGAAAAAAAATTGAGAGAGAAAAAAAGTTAATTCATAGTAAAGGGGCGAAAGAATTTAAATTCAAACCCTCCCGAGAACTTGTGGGAGGAACCCCATGTCGTATATGGATTTGAGTAATGACATACGAAGAAAGATCAGATACGGTTTGTCGGGGGAGATTTTTTATTGCTTCACAATAAAATCTCTTCCTCTCCAAAATAAATACTCAAGAAGTTCAAATAACAAGGTTTATTATGTAAATAAAGTCGTCGTGACGTAAACAAAGGATAGTACGAGACGACAAACGGCAAGCGTTGAAAGTTCATTGTGAATGTGTGCCTCGTTCTCGTAACTCACGCTTGAGGCTAGTCTGTGGTCAATTATAAGGAGTATCCTTCTTCGTTGTCAGATGGCACCGCTGGTGGCGTCAGTCGACGAAGTGTGACGTTCAGCAACGTGGTGGCGCCTCCGGTCGAAGTTCTTCGTGTCTCTGAGCGGGTCCCAGGGCTGGCCGCGAGATGACGCTTCGTGACGATACTTGAAATAATTTCAATCACGAATTTCGAAGATAGAAATTGTTCGGCACTCGACGTGCGAAATCTTTCTGTCATTTGATTTCAACTTAGAAGAATTTCTGAGGCCGGAGAATATTTCAGTCACTGGTTTCTGAGATAGGTTTTCTTCAGCACTTGGCGTGCGAAATCGTTCTGTCACAAATTTCGACTTAGAAATTATTTCCGAGGTCGGAGAATAATTCAGTCACTGGTTTCTGAGATAGATTTTCTTCAGCACTTGAGACGCGGAATCGTTCTATCACTAGTTCTGACTTGGTAGAATTTCTGAGCTCGTGGAATATTTCAATCACTTGATTTGAAGATAGAATTTCTTCAGCTGGGCTAGACTTCTCGTGAGGAGCTATCGGATTTGCAATGCGTACACCTCCTGATTTTCTAGCGGACTGAATTCTTCGTGGCCGTTACCCATAAGCTAAACAAAGACAAGCGACGGCCAGGGCGACCCAACACTGTGTCGCCGTTCGTTTCTTAAGATTCTCTAGAAATTTCTTAACAAGCTAGGCCGAGTTCTCGAATATTCTCGGGTATTACGGAAATTTCTCGAGGGTTTCGAAGCATTTCGGAAGGTGATTTGAGGCGTCTCTCTGCTGTCACGGAATCGCAATCGAGGTAATCTTTGTTGCATGGAATCTTCTAATGTTTATTATGTTGGGGTTCTTTGGCGTCGTATGTTGAGATTTTTTGTGTGTAAAGAGTGGTATCGCCTTGGAAACCCGTAAACAATATGGCTGATCACGTAACTTTCGTGTTTCTGTTACATGGAGGAGCTTCAGCATACGTATATGTAGGAAGGTATGTACTTCTCTTTATATGTAGGATATGTGTTCCTACAGGTTCCAGAGACCACATTCCTGAAGGAATCTAAAAAGACGTATCAAAATCGGTTCATTTTGTACCAGCATAACGTTCAAACTCTTCGGTAGATTGTGTCGCCTTCAGCTAGTACTATATTAGAGACACTCCAGAAGAAAGTGTTCCACGGTAAGTGTTGTGTGCAAGTTTCACAGATGGGGGGAGGTTCACCGCGTAAGAGATGACCATGGGTAAGATAGCACTGGCCAATACGAAGACGTGTAAGGATTACTTGTTTACGCCTGTTCGCACGGGATGATGACATCCACGTTTTAACGCAGTCTTTTACCTTCCTCAGCTTGAAAGCGCGAGTTTGTCATTTGGCTTGCCATATCCCAAGAAGAGACGATCTTATGGCAACCTTTGAAGCTGACGTAGGAACAGATGAAGGGTCAAAAACTGCCATCTGTGTTCCCCGCTTCGCCTTCCAGGACGACGACTTACTTTCTCGAAGAGTTCGTGTTGCTCTGACCATGCACCTTTTAAATTAAATGAGATTTTTTAACAGTGGTATACTTGTTAAGCCGCGCTAAACCTTTCTTTGTAGCACTGACCGCCTTTGCGCAATCCTAATTCCACCATGGATCAACCTTGGATTACATGATGATTTAGGGATAGCACCTTCGGCGGCTTTTAAAACCACGTTGGTGAAACGGAATGCCATGGCATCCACATCGGTGAAAGGCTCATCGCAAAGATTGATGATACGTTTAAACACATCTCAGTCTGCTTTTCTTCAATATCCACTGAGAGGGGCATGATACCGAAGGGCAAAAGACTTTGAAATGTATAAGAATCGGGTAGTGGTCACACCCATACATATCGTCAAGTACTGTCCAGTCTAAGATTGGGGAAAGAGGAACTGCAGATTGCTAAATCCTGCACTGAGAAAGATCGGGAAGCTGTAGAGAATTGAGTGGACTGGCCCGTGTTAAGGATCACTAGATCTCGGCTATCTAACCGTTTATCAATGATATCACGCTTTGGGCAATTATGTGAAGAACCCAACATCGAATTATGGGCATTGAAATCCCCAACGATAAGAAATGGGAATGGTAACTGGTCCATCAGATCTTTTTTCGTGAATTACTGGCCGGGTTGGGGGTTATAAAAATTACAAATGTAAGGGATGGTAGGTTCACCCTCATACATACGGCCTGAAATACGCTGGATATAGAGACTTATTTGGAATAGACTGAAGCGTCTACGTGCACAGCCACTCCGTGTGTCCCTAGGCCGTCTTCTAAGTCCGCTCTATAACAGATATAACCACGAGAGGAAAAAGAGTGTTTTGGTAGGAGGTGTGTTTCTTCGAAGCATACTGTTAGAGGAGAATGACGAGACAGTTTTAGGTCATCTGAACGGACATGAATGCCATTTTGATTCTAGGAGAGAAGTGCCATGTCCTGGAGTTATTCTGCGATGTTTTGATTTCCTTTTTTGAATGACAATAAAGTCAGATCTAGCTGTGGTCACCTCCCCGGGACAGTCGCCGTGATCATTGCTGCAATGATCACCCGCTGGCATAACTAGTCCACTATTTTTACTCCTTGAGCGTCGGCAACTACAGGAAGGTGAGCCAACAACATTGGAACCTGACTTAGAGTCAGGTTTCCGGGACCTTTTTGTGTGGGAAAATCTCTTCCGAGAACGACCCCAAAATGGACGTCGCGGGGATCGTTGGTCGGCAGACTTCGGTTGCTTGAAGGACATGATCGTTAAAGAAGATGACGATTTTGACGTGGAGGTCGATGTTGACGTGGAGGTTGATGTTGACGTGGAGGTCGATGTTGATTTTTTTAAAACTATTTTATATTTGTAGGGATAATTATTTTGCATCCCGTTATTGCCTCTTGAAGGCGACATGGTCATCCAAGGACGCCTGAACTCCTTTTTCACACATCTGTGATTTTACCACTTCTTCCAAATCCACCTGACAGCCAAAAGAATCTGTATGTGGTTTTGGAGCTTTGCCGCTGATGCAAAGGTCATACTTATCGGATGTTTAATGAGGTAGCGGCACCTAGCTTCAGAGAAAGATATCTTATCGGTAACTGAATTCTTTGAATCTCTTTCTCCGTTAGATATTTAGTGCACGTGTTACGATTGGAGGGATAACTCTCCTTATAATTTACACAGCACGGAGGTGACAAGCAAGGTGACGACTCATGAGATGGTTTACCGCAATTTACACAAACATCTCATGGTGATTTGCACCTGTCAATGTGTGACCGAACCTGTAGCACTTGAAGCACCGCAGAGGGTTTGGCACATATTGGCAGATACGCAGTGAATAAAAACCACATTGTATTGTTTCAGGGAGGGACGGGCGATCAAATGACAGAATCAGTGTGGAAGTGAGGACAAACCTTCCCTGCACCTTACTCCTGATTCTGTGAATATCTACCACGCCTTTTGATTTAAAAAAGCTTTTAATTCCCCTTCACTTTTTTATGCAAAAACGTCGTCGTGGTTGACGTCTCCTTTGCAAAAGTTTAAACTGTGGTGAGTGTCACCTTAATTTTTAAGCAAGCAATTGTCTGTAATGACCGTGTAATTGCGATTTACTTACCTGTCCGTGCTTCCAGCAGAATTTCACCATTCCGCTGGCGCACGACAGATTGCAACTGACCAAAATTTTCGTCTATTACCGTAGCAAGACGATAGGCACCAATCAATTTAAATGTTTTTCCTTCTTCAATACACTCCATTAAAAGGAAGCGAGGCTTTGTCGTCCTGTCACTATCCTTACAAAAGAAACTGTTCAAGTCAACACTATCTCCTACTAATCGCCTCTTCCTAGAGGAAGAGGACAAAAAGGGGGCAGTGACAAGAGGGGGACAGATTGGGGGCATTCATTTCCATAGGAATATATTTAAATTTCATTCCCGTTTTCCCCAACCACCACGGAGTCCTAGGGAACATGGGGTACCAGGGTTAATATGGGGATATAGCGGGGACACGCAGGGCTTTTTAAGCAGGGTTGCTCCAACGCTGCCGACTAGCAGGAAGAAACCCCTGCGCGGCCCCTCTCACCCTGGAGTTCAATGGAAGACCTAGTCCGAGCCGATTGGTCGGTGGTGGGTTACCCCCCGATCACCCGTCTCGAAGAGACCGAGGCCAAAGCGAACCTCTTGGGGCACATCTAGAGTGCACACAGAAGTTCCTCAACGCACCAGGATTCCCATTCCCTCCGACACGGGTCGCTATGCATGGCAAACACATGGGTGAGCGTTCAGTACTTAGAGAAAGCCAGTAAAGAAGATAAGCGACGAAAGTGAAAAGTAGGTAATTAGAAAAGGAAAGTACAAAGAAAGAAATACTTGAGAGCCTGCTTTGTATCCCGTCAGGACGTGGACCGACTCACTTTGACGGCGACAGTAATATAAAATATTAAAAAATGAAAGGGTCATTCCATGTCAAATGAACACAGGGTCTATACCTCACTATCTCAGATTTCTGTTGACGAGCCCTAAATCCCATAAAAAGAGGATAAAATTTTTAAGAGAGGTAGCCATCATATTAACTAAGAAGAGTACCGAGTACTGT
Organism: Laupala kohalensis; assembly: GCA_002313205.1. Classification (NCBI taxonomy): domain Eukaryota; kingdom Metazoa; phylum Arthropoda; class Insecta; order Orthoptera; family Trigonidiidae; genus Laupala; species Laupala kohalensis. Next base: position 3,518,601 of record NNCF01127530.1, on the reverse strand, counting down.
TGGAAAGTTTCAACCCGTTTCGAAGTTTCAACAATGAATCATTATTACAAAACACCTCAAAACGACTCTACACAAAATTTGCTCTGGAATCTCACCTAATTAAGATAGATCTGGAAGAGGTGTCATATTACATCTTATTTAATGATTGTTACAATGATATGCTATACGACATAGGTCAAGGAGGAAAAAAATTAACAAGTTCAAAATCAAACTTTTGGATTTGAATTTCTCAAAATGCGCAATTTTGAAGATTTTCAAATTAATACTTGAAATACTTATATCCTTGTTAATCATGAATGAATGTGATGTGATGGGAAAACATGAATGTGAGATGAAAATGGGTTCAGTTTTTAAAAAAAGAAAGTAAGTTTTCATGTCGCGTATCGCGTGATCATCAAAATGAGTCGCTTATCTGACAATATGTACATTGCATTATCATACTGGAGCAATATTGAGCATAACAATAGTGTATAGCAAGAATTTAGTGAAAAATCCTAGTTCCGCACACGGTACGCGACACGAAAACTTATTTTCTTTAATTGTGTTAAAACAGAACCCATTTTCATCCCACGTTCATATTTTCCCAGATGATTAACAAGTATATAAAGTATTTTAAGTATTAATTTAAAAATTTTCAAAAATGCGCAATTTGAGAAATTCAAAATCAAAAGTTTATTAAATTTTCCCCTTGACCTATGTTGTACAGTATATCATTATAATGAGACCGTGGATTGAATTAAATAATAATTAAAAAACACGTTCTCAAAATTTAACAAATAATAACTATTTAGAAATCGTAGCTAGCAGAAGGTAACGCAGAGGGTGGTCTGGAGCAAGCATGGGAAAGTATTGTCGGTAAAACCTCACAGGCTCTTTAGAAATATAAGAATACAAAAAAAAGAACCATAAAACCCATTATTTGCAAAGATTCAAAGAAGCAGCGCCGAAACCACATGCCGAGGGACAGACAAGTTTGAACATGCAAAATTAAAAAAATGACTCTTTAGAAATACGAACCTCAAAATCCATTTTAACAGAAAGACTTCAGAAAGAGCGGATGTAAGGGAATATTATTTTCCCAAGGCAATATTGAACTGAACATTTGATGAGAGCGAAAAGGTCGAGGCGGTAGAGGATGTCAAAGAAGGGTCTAGTAGTCAAGGTACTCGCGTCGAGAAAAGGCAAAGAAGTAGGTAGCCGCACATGTCTCTGGGGGTGTTAGTTTGCAAAGGACAGAGGGTTTTGAAACAGAAAAATTTAGGGATGTTCTCACCGAAAATACGCAAATGCTAAATTCAAAAGAAGTTATAAAAATTTAAGGTCAAAAAGCATGCCGACATTTGAAACATGTTTCAACTGGGTGTCCAGCTCTAGAACGTCGTAAAATCATAAAACTGGGGATCTGAGGATCTTGCCGCAGACGCAGTTGCGCAGAAAAAAAGTATCATCAAGGGTATTGTTTGTAAGGAACAAAATAGCCGATGGATCTTCGTTTCTAGCTACCGAAGTATGGAAAGAAAGAAAAACTGAAACCACTAATCAAAAGTCACCAAGGGCGGAGCCAAGTGTAACTAGTGGTTAAATGAAATAGTAACTAAATTCTTTTTCGGGAATATCCAATGAAATTGTAGAGGGGAGAAAAGCAACAGACGTACGTTGGAGGGAAGAAATCATAAGAAGGAGAACATCACGTGACGATTTTTTTTATAAAAAGAGGTGCATAAAGCACTCGGGATCCAGTTATACAGACGCAAAGAGTTTTATCCAGATATCCAGTTATTCAGACGCAGAAAGTTTTATCCAGATAGCAGTTATTTTTGTGCGCGAAGACAGCAAAAGTTTGTTTGGTGTAGTGAGCACACGTAGCGTAAGTTTTTATTTTGGTGCGCATAGAACAGCAATTTTCGTGTAATTGTGTGAGTAGAGCACATGATGAGTTTTTCAGCTTTGTAGTTGAAATTATTTTGAATAACATTTTCAAGCTGTTATAAACAATTTATTTAACGAGACGCAGTTTTAATGACAGTAGAAACAAAAGTGCGAATCGTTACGAATGAACAACTTCTGAGTGATAAACCATTCTGTTCAACATGTGTTTAAAATTTTATTAACTTTCTGACACTTACAAAAAATTAATCGATCTGCAGGTGAACAATATTTAGTGAAGTGGAGTAGCAAGGAACACCAAATTTAATCGCCAGTGACGTGTAAATGTCAATATTTTTGATCAAAATTCTGACCGATGATCTGTGAGAAACGGTGAAGCAACCGTCATTAGGAATTAGTTAGTTACGCTAAGAACTCCGACTAATTAATGGAGTGACTCTCGCGAGTAAAGAAACCAGTAAATTCAGGGTGAAGCGATCCACCGTGTAATCAATTTCGAGTAATTGTGAGCCAAAAATTGGCAACGTTCTTGTACAGTCACATATCGTGTGTACACTTTATGTTCAGCCCGAAGGCATAGTATTGATGATTAGACAAGGGACCACGAAGCTATAATTAAATATTGCAAAGAACGTTTAATGTAAAAATAAGGCAAACTGATTTAAGGATCAAAATACGACTCTGACTCAAATCGCGATGGAGAAATAAATAACGGTGTTAGCGGTAGAGAAGACGAGACTAGTCAAAGCGGTACGAAAAGGAATCGAAGAGCCATTCGAGTGACATTACAAACTGGTTCATCATCTATGTCAGACATCAAAAAAATTTAATAACTGTAAAAAGTGTAACGTGTTCCCAAATTTGTGTAAGGCCCACTAAAAGTGTAATGACATGTGATTATGCAAGTGTAAATGTGCTACGTACAAAAGTGTTAAGAGGTCAATGAACCGACCAGCCCAGTGGCAGAATTTGAGGTGAGTAATCTTATAAAAACGGAAGAACAGCCGTTGCGCAGTAAGCGTTTTTAATGTGTAATGCCCGAGGAATTCTTGTGTTAAAATTAGTCATTCACAAATGTTTATGTGTGTATATCAATATAATGTTATCCAATAAAGTATGTTTGATGTCTTTTGAACGCCACATTGCTGTGTTTTTATTGTGAGTGGTTCCGATAGGAGTGAGTATTCCGTTCTCAGCCCTGTGATTCATTAAGTTTAATTTTTTTCATTCCAAATTTTTTGAGATTTTTCTTAATTAATTATTCTTAATTAATTATCAGTAATAGTGGAAGTCTCAGTAATGATCATGAAATAAGCTGTAAAATGACACTTCTTCCAGCTATCTCAATTAGGGCAGCTTCCAAAGCAACTCAAAAGGTTTGTGTAGAGCCGTTTTGGGGCGTTTTGTTTAAACTTTAAATTTTTACAACATCCAAACAGGTTGAAATTTTACAAAAATACTCAGTTCTTTTCTTAATTTTCTATGATGCTACCTCCCTTCAAATTTTTATCATAATCTGAGATGGTCATGAAAATTTCTATTAAAGCTGTTGATTTCTCATGAGCTGCGTACCTAGACAAACGGTATGAACACTAAATGGCTAGGTTTAAATGAAAGGCTGTTCAATCTCTCATACTTAATGAGAGAGTTTGCTCATATGCTATTTAGAAGAGATGGCGCGTTGTTCCCATCAGTTTCTATGATAAGAGACTACACACTGAAGGCATGAATACAGAGGGTAATGAGGATGAACTAATTTCATGTTAACAGGGTTCACAAATAGCTTAACGTTATACTTTATATAGTATGGACTTGCATTTCTGATTCTTTTAATTTTTTCTCTTGAATTAAAATTCTCTAATTCATCATAGAAATATTTCATGTTTTCTGAGTCTCAAATCTACCTGGACTAGATGTTTCTACCTGGGCTAGATGGGTTGCTACGATTCTCCGTGCAATACTTGCTTACAAAAGGAGGAAAGTGACAAAATAGATATATGAGCTGCAATTCCGAAGAATGAGGAAGGTCTGAAGAGAAGGCGTACAAAATTTTTGAGACAACGACCTTAAGATGTCCGAGATATCTCTGTTTAAAACATTGTTTATGGTCATCTCAGGCACAGCTATTCTTTACGTTTTGTTATTGTGTAATTTAATTAGTTTTAAAATGTTAAAGAAATAAACCAGTTAATGAACAGCAGGAAGAAGCAATTTAAAGGGCGGGGAAAACATTTGCTGAAAATTGAAACAGATTAGTATTTAATATTGACAAATCTTGGTTTTGTTTACGTACGTCGTCGTTGATGTTTACATTCTATTATTGTGCTTTTCAAGAAGTTTTCAAACGATTAGAAGTTTAAAAGTGTTAAGTAAAAGTATGATTAGGAATTGAAGACATTTTGAATTGCTAATAAAAAGGAAACCAAATGTCCACGACACTTGGAACAATGGCACAAAAAATTCTTAGATGCTATCTCTCGCTTTTTAGCAACGTAGATGTACACAGTGGCTAGTAACTAAAAGTAAAAGTAAATACTATCTGGTGGTCCGAAAAATTACACTATCAACTAGTATGACCGAGGAGAAACAGAGTCAGTTTGAAAATCAGTATAGGATTTTCATAGAAGCTTTATCAGATGGTAAATTGAAGAAGATGGCAAACAGAGTAATTCTACAAATCAGGAAGTGCGTTGAAAGGATGCGTGATTTGGCATGATCAAGAATAAGAAATTAAGAAAGTGAGTAACATTATGAAGGAATAAATATGTACAACAGGTTGCAATTAGCATTTGAGGAAATGTACAATAAGAAACTGCATAGATTAGGAAGTGTCATTTTCAGGCAATATGGTGGTTTTATAATCGAGCTAACAGAAGTATTTCCGGTAAGACTTAGACAGTATGGTGTGAAAAAGGAGGACAGAGAGGGAGCAAAGATATGCTACCGGGTCTGGAGGAGCGTTTGGTTAGTATAATAGACAACATATTCAATGTAATTCAGGAGCGAAGAAAGAAGAGGGAGGCATCATGGAGAAGAGAAACTGAAGAAATGTCACAAGATTAGAAGGGGCAGATGAAAAACGATATGGGAGAGTTGTTAGCGGCAGTGAAGACACAGATAAATGAAATTAAGAATACAATGAACGTCAGAAATACGGACCAAGGAATAAAATTGGGAGCGTTCGACAAACTTGGGAAAACCAAAGTGGGGACAAGAAAGAGGGCTTGGACAGTGCATACAAGGTCACAAAAACTATGCAGAAGCTGCAAGACCATCGGAGCAGGGGGAGCGGGTGAGTTGGAGGGTGGTGGTTGTGGAAAAGAAGGGACATTCTAGGGTTGCCGACATTGAGGATAAACTAAAGGAAGAACTGAAACAGTACAAAGTCAAGGTTAATGTACGTACTAAGAGAATGACACGAGATAAGAAATTTGCGCTTGTTTTCGAATCTGGGGAGGAACTGAATGCTATAAAGTTACACTTGGCAGCAAGAATTTAAACATGAGGGACACTAAAAGAAGACGACCTGCTATACTCTTAAGAAATGTACCAAAAGAAGGGAAGGAGGAAAGTTTCATAAGTGAAATTACAGTTCAAAATTTACAGAGGATGACGGGAGATGAAAGTTGTAAAGAAAGTCGTTTGAATTCGGAATGGACGGAGAAGTCACTGGGTTGTTGTATTAGGTGAAGACTGCTTCAGGAAGCTGATCCAGTAACAGTGGGTGTTTCATGACTTACATGCTTAAGGATAGAGGAGTTCGTAGAGCCAGTACGCTGCTTCCGGTGTCAGAGATACGGACATCGAATCCCAGGGAAACATGCGGGCTCTGCAGTTTTAGCCCACAATTTTTATATAATAGAAGAGAGCTTGGAATGGAAGAGAACAGAGTTATGTGTGGAGTTATAGCAGGCAAAAGACTGCATACATCACCAGGGTAAACTGAAGGAATGTTTTTGGGGATAGTAAAATAATGCGAGATCCAATGCTAGGAAAATCAATAGGGATTGTACGCAGACACAAATATTTAGGGGTAATCATTGATCACAAATTATTATTCACCGAGAGTGTGAAGTATGTTACTGGAAAGATCAAGAAAATACATTTCATTCTCCGACGGGTCGGTTACAAGAAGACGAATCTTCGCATAGTAGAACAAAATCTTTAAAAGAGGAATTCGTCAGATTATGAATCATGCAGCAAGCGCCTGTGTCAAATTGAGGAATATGTCAACAGTGCGAATGTTGACACGCGCATAGGTCAGGATATTATAGATCAACACCTTCGGCAAGCATAGAGATTCCGGATGACGTATTTTTATACAAGTTACGTCTGCGTTACTTTCTGAAGAGAGATGGGCAAGTGAAGATCGATGAGATACTCAAGGACATTGAGGTGTGAACCTTCTCTTCTGTGACCACAAACTATTGTATTCAAAACCAATATCGGTCTTTTTAAATTATATTTTTTCGTTCCCCTTTTCCAACACTAACCCAGAGAGGGTAGGGGTATATTATCTCGAATGTGGACTGAATGTGAATGTAACGTCGGCGCCAGGACATGCCATCAACTTGCGAAATATTAAGAGCTTTTTGTATTTCCCAAANAAGACGGACGTGCGACGAGTTTTCCGTGTGGAGGTATTGTTCGAACGAACACTTTTCATCTTAAGGAAAGTATGTACCAGTGTATTCGAAGAATGCAGTCGGCGACGTTGACCCACGAGGGTTCAGGTGTACCTAAATTAAAGACGAATTCCACGAAGAAATGAATGAAGAACGAAAAGAGTGTTTGCGAAGGGCCTAGGTGACGCTCCTGACGATTCGTCCTCTACGGCGCGTCCTCTGCATTCCTAGAAGCAAAAGGGGTGACACAAAAAAATGCTTGCACGGTGGTGGCAAAGGCGTGGTTATTCACTGATCATGTGACGTCTGGTACAGTATATATTGGGAGGAGTGAAGCTTCTCGGGGATACTTTACAAAGGAACGTAGAGATCCGTCAGCATGGACAAGTGACCGTACTAAGTTCAGGTCGTGGAGACCAAAAGATTGTTAAGGCTGCTGCGGTAGACTTAATGAACTCATTACTAGATGCGAGGGTCCTAACTAGTATCAGTTAGTTGTTGGGGGAAAACAACTTATCTTTTCAAAGGAACAGATAACTTGAGAGATTTTTAAAATTTAGTTGTCTTCAACTATATTTTACAAAGTATAAACAATGCTCTCTGTCAGCATTATTTGTCTAATAACAGATTCTTAGATGTATTAATAGTTTTGGGAGTTTGTGTCTGTAAACAATTCAGATTTCATGTAATTTGTAATAAACCATTATTTATTATTATTACATTCGAGTTTGGATGCTCTGGAAACCGAGCTGGTGGCAGCGACATAAACTACCATAGGAATTTTGGTATTTACGTGGATCCCACTTCTACCAAAGAAATAATAACAACACATCAGGAGTTTGAGGTGTGATGTTACAGTGAACAAACCATCGGGGACGTCATTATCCATCTCTACGGCACTGAAAAGTATGGTTTCCAATCTATTATCAGATTTTTCTATTATTTTACATGCCAACCTCTTTTCACAATCTCCCTAAGTGTGTCAGAGATGTTTTCCACCTACAATCCTTGTTGTCAGATATTCAGTAATATGTGTTTCCAGTTTGGTTGAAATTGCTCCAGATGCTCCAGAGTTATGGTGCGATACGTCAGACATTTCAACCCCTATTTCACCCTTAGGATGGATTTTTTGCCATCTTTTCTTAGAGGACGTCTGCATTGTAAAAGATACCTGCTTACCAAATTTCAAATTTGTAGGTTTCGTAGTTTCAGAGATTTCGTGTTTAGTCAGAGTGGTGTTTCGCTTTTATTTACACATATGTGTTTCGGTTTTATTTATATTTATAGATATTATTTCATATGTGCCGAAAATATGCAGAGTTGCGCACTATTTGTCGACAACCTCTCGTACCTAACTAACCACAGAAATAAAAGAATCTCATCAGATAACATTATAATTATAAAGTCAAGAAAAAGTGGTTTAAACCAAATCGAGTAGTTTTAGAAATTATGACGGGGCATAATGGTTTTCAGGGTTACCTCTTTCCGATGAAGAGAGCGAAGGACGATCAGTGTACTTGTGGGAAGGGGAGGGAAGATGTGAATTAAATCCTTTATGACCGTGATTTCAATGAACATAAGAGAGGTCGACTAATGACACTGATGAAGAGAAATGGTGTATTTACTCACGATAATTGGCCACTAGAGTTGCAAACAGAGAAAGTGTTTCATGAGTTTCAAAAATTTATTACGGAAATGATGCATGTTCTGAAGAACATTAAAGAAGACAGTGGTTTTCTAGTGGTAGTGTCTTCACTACCTCGATACCATTGCGCGGTAGAGCGTGGGTTCGAACCCTGCTAGACCGAACTTTGTGACGTTTGACTCACCTGCTCCTGACAAATGTCTGTTCAGTACTATGTGTTCCCTGACAACCCAAAATCTCTTCCCTAAGTCACGGTTAGTTGGAAGAGCGGGCCAAATGGCCCGAACCTCGCCATAAGACTTAAGAACGATATACGTAGGTTAGTAGATGGTGCCCGAATTCATACAGCGGGGACGAACATAGACAACTGTGGACAAACTTACAGAATCGTAACAGAAGAAACCAATAAAGAGTGAGTTGCAAGATTGACCCATTAGAAAAGAGACATCATCCCGGGTAATATCTATGTGATCAGTATTCGGGTTTGGAAGAATATAAATATAAATTCTAATTATGAAGATGTGAGAAAAGAACTTTGATGAATGATTGATAGAAATATTTTGACGAAAACTAAAAATGTAATCTATACCGACTTCGCGGAAATACAATGTATTTCTGTCACTGAGACGTGTGATCAAACCTGACGAATCAGCAAATTCTCTCATTTATTCATTCCAACCACATAATTCATAGGCAACTCCTTTTTAGAATATTGTTTCAAAGATAATCCGATGCGAATAAGAACTTCAAAACCATATCATTTTGTTCCTAGAACTAAAGTGTCGAGAACTCTGTATTTATCCTTAGGATTTTCTGTAAGTTATATTGTTCTTCTCTTGGGTGTTAAATTAGCAATTTAATATTTCTTATTTACTTATTATGTCCACATTTTCTCAAAAAGTATATAAAAAATAACCAACTTAATATGAACTATTAACAATTATAATAGGTAGTGGAAAATCATTTAGTAATTATTTGAATTGCAAAATAATTCTTGTTATTTTTCAGAAGTAAGGTATTAAAAACACTGCTGAATTGAGCGAAGCGCTCCACCATTTCCAACCAAAACTGATACATTTCTCTTGTGTTTCCTAACAAGAAAACGACTATTTCTGTTGGAATCGTTCCAGTTTTCTCGAATTCTATGGGTTGAAGTGATTTGCACGGCAATATTGACCTTATTGAGGAGTCCTTCAGTGCTTCTCTGTAAGATTTTTTAGGGTAGGAATCTGTATTTTAAACCAGTATTTGAATTCTTAAGTCGTTTTAAATGTGATATTAGACACGTACTTTTACAATATTTTTAACTTTTACAGAGATACACTATAATTTATGAACAAAAACGAATTTAACTATTTATAAAGCAATTAAAAATTACCATATAACACACATAATACAAAAATTACTAATTTATGACATATTTCAGACTAAAATAATAATAATAATAAATATAACTCGATATCATTGATGTCGACTATATTTCAACAAATGAAGACATATCAGATTAAAACAGTACTTATTACACGATTAATAACAATAGTTATTTATTACACGATTAATAACAATAGTTATTTATTACACGATTAATAACAATAGTTATTTATTACACGATTAATAACAATAGTTATTTATTACACGATTAATAACAATAGTTATTTATTACACGATTAATAACAATAGTTATTTATTACACGATTAATAACAATTAGAAAATTAGAACACGCCGTTTTAGCCCGTTTTAGGGTCCTCACGAGATGTAAGACGAATTAGAGTAATTGTATAACTGGCTGGGAAGAATGGGATCTTTTGCAGACACCTGATCTACATGTCAGGAATTTTGTTAGCTACTAAACGAATTAACGAAGTGAATCTATGTTCACAGTTCACACATTGTGTTTTCCTTTTTTACTCCACAGTCCCCCATTTATGTGAAGGATTTTGACCCCTATGACAACGTATCGTTTAATTTGGACTCCCATCCGACGACAGGAACTAAACAGACCCAACGGTTGTATCCATCAGCTGTTTCCACGACTTCACAATTTTATATTCCTGCTGATGTTGACTTCGAACTTCGAAGGTCTGCTGTCAATCACAATGGATACAAAAACAGAGAATCTTCAAAAAAACAATGTAAAGGCACGTTTATGATATATTTTTGAACTCAATAATCAAAATATTTATTCAAAATGATGCACACATTTTCTCATAAATAATTTTATGTGTTTATGATAATGTGAAAGAAATTTAAAAAATCTACTTTTCAGGACATTTCCATATTTCTTCTGCATTAAAGCCAGTTATCAAATTCTAAAAGTTTTTTTTGTTTCAAATGTTTTATAAGTAACAGAAAGATATTTGAAACTGATATAAAGATATTTTAGGTACATTCATTTCATTCCAAAAGAACATCACTTCCTCAAACTATATGGTTTTTGGTTCGCTCAACACAGTACGATTTTGCCAAGTCTCACCACCGTATAATTCTCAAGTAAATACTATTGAATAATATTAATATTTTTCGAATATTTATAGCACTTGATTGTGGATACCCAACACTACTATTTCTCAAGATCTCTCAAAGTTTCGCGAACGGACTTTTCCGCAATTACAGTTCTTCTCTTGAGAAAGCAAAAAGTAATGCAACTAAACTTAATTCTATTACTCGGCATCTGTGACACTAAATGATATATTTGGAATTTTAATTGTAACATTTGTTCTTCTTCTTATAATTGAAAAGAATTAGCGATAACAGAGGCGTAAAATCGTAAATATGGTGCGGTAGAATTAAAAGATAAAAATATGAACTAAATTGATCAGTCAGTTTAGTCAGGATCGGTGTGCGCAGACGGACGTGCTGCAAACAATATTCCATATATCATGGACTCTATAAAAAATATTTCTTTCAAAATCTCTTAAGCAACTTTTTTGCAAATACAATATTTTCTATTTCATTACTACTTATAATAAATAGTAAAAAACAAATCATGTCATTTTTCAACAGTTGAATTACACGTTTCGTAGAAAAATAATGTTTTATTAAAAACAATTTTTAATACTTGTGGCGTTCTAGTATTTTTAAAGATTTTAAGTATATTTAAATTTCATGTCTGTTTGAGCCATTGATATACTTGCCTTTTTTCCTCCAGTGATGTACGCGAGGTAGTTGAATATTCTGAAGTAACACACAATTCAACAGAGAAGGAGACAAGTTATAAGGCATGTGCTATGAGTGATGGTACTATTATCTATTCTCCAGACTAAGTCCATCCACGACTACATACTTATTCATGACAACGATATAGAAAATGAAAACCAAGAAAAACTTAGGATTCGAAGGAACCCAAAAGACGAAGTTCAAATGTCAATCAGAAGTGAGTTAGGAAACAAGAAATACAAATGTCTGGTATTGTATCGATTTCTAATTGATCCAGAAGGGTTTGATGAAGATGAAATGGAAAAGGAAGAGGGAGAGGAACCAGTCCTTCCGAAAGGAGATGACGAAAAAGAAAGATAAGAAAGGTGAAAATGAATGCGATATTGAATGTCGCTGTAGAAGTTGTGATGAAAAGGAGTTTCAGTTTGGTTTGGGAAAACCAAATCGAGAAGAGAAATTAATATTTTCACCAAGTATGTTGGTACTAATAATAATTAAATTTTACCTCAATAATTGGTCAATGGTATAAGTAGATATATAAATTCCATCTTTTATTCTATTCATTTACCAACCACACACGTTTTACACATTTCACGTGTCTGATTTGATAATTAATAAGGTTAAATCAAACTATATTACGTTTGCTAAAAGTATAAATGAAATGGTTGAATAGAGTATGTAGGAACACAATTCCTACATATAACTAAAGGTACATACCTTCATACAAATAATACGTTGAAAACTCCCCCATGTAACACGAGCTACGAAATGTTACATGTTCGCCATGTTGTTTACTGGTTCCCAAGGCGACACCACTCTTTACACAAGAGAGTCCCGAACTACGACGCCAAGGAACCTCCAAGATAGTAAACAATAGAAGATTCCATGAAACAAAGATCACCTCAATTGCAATTCCATGACGGCAGGGAGACGCCTTCGGAGACGCTCGAAGACCCGAGAACTCCGTCTAGCCTGTTAGGAAATTTCTGGAGAATTTCAAGAAACGAACTGCGACACAGTGTTGGGTCCCCCAGACCGTCATATGTCTTTGTTTAAATTATACCTTCTAGCAACGATAAAATCATTATCCTTCGAGCTCTTGAACTGTTCACATCGCGCTCCGGAGCTCCGAGTTACGCCGAACCTCTGAAGGAATTCTATCTTCAAACTGGGTGCTGACAATATTCCTACGAGTTCAAGAAATCTTCAAAGTCAAACTCTGACTACGCCAGACGCTGGAGAAATTCTATCTCCCAAATTCTGTTACTGAAGAAATTTCGCACGACGCTGAAAAACGCCTATCTCCAAACTAGGCGATCGAAATATTTCACGACATCGGAAATATTTCCAAGTCCATTCTGCGATTGAAGAAATCTCGCACGACGCTGTAAACAACGTCTAACCTCAAAAAACCAAGAGACTGAAGTACTTTCCAACTCGGAACTATCGACTTCAAGAATCGACACAAGGCATACGACTGCGACGACTTCGACTGGTGGTGTCGTCACTTCGAAGATCGCTGTATTCCGTGGACTGCTGCCACCGACGACGCCCTCTGTCAACGCAGGGAATACTCCTTGTGATCAACGCCAGTTATACGTGAGAACGAAGTTCACACGGAACTTTCAATTGCTTTACCGTTTGTCGTCTTGTGCTATTCCTTTGTTTGTTCCAAGACGGTTACATATTTACGCAGTAAATCTTGTTCTTTAAAAAACTACTTGGAATATTTATTTTGGAGAGAAGAAGACTTTATTGTGAATACAATAAAAAATCTTCCCCGACAAGTATATTATTTTCATCATAGTATTCCGAAATGCATTTTCGATAAAGAACATGTTATAAACCTCATTGCATTCTTCTCCTTTTCGCATGTATCTCTGATATTGTTCCACAAAAAATCGTGTGATTGTAATGTGGTTTTCCTATAATTTGCATAGTACGCAATTCAATTTAAAGCAAATCTATTAAAAGTTTTTTTTAGCAAATTTCACCTTCTCAACACCATAGTGGAAATAATAACTGTTGAAAATAATAACTGCACTGAAAAAATGAGGTGCAAGGTTATTCGTACATGTTTATGAAGTCTCTGAAAGATAAATTCAATTCTTTTGTGTACAATTTTGATATTTCTTTTCATGTGATTTATGTTCCTGTTTTCCAAACTGAGATAATAATGTGTTACATTAAAAGTCAATGAAGTTCGTTCACGTAAGAAATAGCTTGAAATGAGGAAATTATTTTATTAAGATTTGATATGTTTAGTATAACATTGCAACGGCATTTGTATTACTTTGAAGCAGAACAGATAGTTAATAAACGGTGCAAGTGCATTCTCTTGCGCAACGAAAGTCAAAAATGTTCGTACGGTTCGATTACCAAGTGGTGATGTCATCTTTACGGCGGATAACCGCAGCAAGACTTCGGCATGGATGACACTAAACGGCTCAATGTGTCTATAGGAAATTTACCCCATTCCTGCCGCAGATAATCCTGTAATTGTTGTATATTGTGAGGAAACGCTAGGCCATCTTCCTCTTAAGAATTCTCCAAGTATTCTCTATAGGAGCGAATGAAACTCAGAGTCAGTATGAAATCCAGAAAAATCCTCTACGCTTAGTTTCACACTTCATTAGTATAGGTATCTTTACGACTCATAATATTTACAAGAGCAGAAACCAATCAGCATTTTATTCGTCATACTTTAAAAGACAATGTAAAGTTGTTACTCAGTAAAGGACAGAAAGACATTAAAATATTATAGTCATCGTTATTCTTTTTTTAAGTAAACAAGTTAAACCTTTGGCGTCAGTTCCATCATTTTAACTCGAAGTCTTACTTGACTCGTAACTAGTTTGTGCTGAGTAATTAGAACTACCTGTTCATCTATCACATAAATTGTTAAGAGTTAAACCTCGTTTGAAAATAGAAACGAAAAGAAGCGGGAAAACGTAATGCTAATTCATTCTCACTTTTAAATCTTTTAAGTATTTTGTATGTTATAATTTTTTTAATTACATTTTATTCGTATTACAATACTTTTTATGTTTGAACACATGTATAAATTGTATATTTTACGTCAACAATTTAAATATGGACCTTAGAATAATTTATTTACAGTATTTATTTTGATGTTTTCATAAGAATACAAGGGATCAAACTTTGCGTGTTAACATTAAATCTGTTATATATTAAAATACATTAAATTTTATTATATAAGATCACGCAAATTTTTTGGTGTTCGTTCAAATAAACTTTCTTTAAACAAAAAATCAATTTAAAATAGTTGTGAAGAAAATTCATTCACACATATTGCAGAATATATCTTGTTATTTTTACAGAACTAAGGCGCGGGATTAACTTCACTGCTGAATTGAGCTAAGAGCTCCGCCATTGCCAACCATCATTTCCGCCATTTTTAATTCAACTAGTGTGTCCTAACGCGTGTGTACGACTGTTCTTGATGGGGTCGTTACCATTTTTCCGAATTCTATGGGTTGATGTGATTTGCGCTGCGGTGTTGCTCTCTTTTAAGAACCCTTCAGTGCTTCCCGGTAAGTTGTTTTTTTAATAAAATATAGTATTTTAAACCAGTATTCAATTTCTTACATGGGATATGGCGTTTCAAGTATATTTCTCGTGTATTTTTGCAATGATTTAAACCAATGAATTATAATGTATTACCATTTTTTTTT
>NNCF01127530.1:3348534-3500430 GCA_002313205.1 Laupala kohalensis | reverse complement strand
AAGAAGTCGGTGCCAGCAGAGGCGGCGAGCAACGCGAGACGGCAGAAGGAGAGAAGACGGCACTACGCTAGAGACGACGCGAGGCGCTGGAAGCCAGACCGGTGCACAAGGAGGCGGCATCGGGGAAACTACCCCGCGTGCAAGGGAAAGTTTGTGGATTGGGCCGAGGCGACTGTTTGCGCCGGTGAAGGGCACTCTGCCCGTGCGTCTGGAGGCTACCAGGTTCTCCAACTTCGCAGCCGCTGACGTGCCCATCTCGATCCGAGAACAAGAAATCTTGGATGGAGGAGCGTTTAAATGGTGTTGTTGTTTGTTATTGAGTTGGATTGAATTTTGCTTCATTTATGAATAATAAATGATTTGATTGTTGCCACGTGTTCCCGCCTTAGAGACTAACCTGCTCCCTCTGCACGTATGACCGGAGGTTCCTCTCGGCACTGCAACTTTGTTATTGACGTTTTCCATTTTGGACATTGGTTTCAAAGGAGCGACAAATTGTCAAGTCTCAATATGGCGCCCGAACAGGGGACTCGAGGGGAAGGAGACTGCATGGAAGAAGTGGCAACGAAGTCGCAATAGATTGATCCAACGTCGTTGCTCGAGTGGAGTGACGCTGCATGGAAGAACTGGTAGCGGAATCAACCACTCTATGAAAAAAATCGGAAGAAACATAAATGGTTGCACTAGCTGTAAATAATTTATTTTGTATTTGTTTCCAAGATATATAATGCTATGTTCTGAGAACTGTAGATAACACCATTTGCTGAAAGTAAGAACTATGTGGGATCAATGGAGTGAACTCAAAAGCAGATAAGGAGTTAAAGTAAATTCCTTTCCTTAGTGTTTTTGATTGCAGTCGTCCTAAACGTGATAGATTAATTATTTCTTGACAGCGTAGATAATCCCTTTTATTGAATTTTGGTAGTGTGAATTTCTTTATGGGAGTAGATCTAAACTGTATCAAGGCTGACAAACGCGATGCTTTTTCCAAGTACTGAGGGAACATGTTAGAAAAAGATATGTCCGCGTCGGGTTCTGATAGTGTGGTCGGGGATGAGCGGGCCGAAGGTGAGAGTACGACGGAGTCACCGATTATTGAACCCACGACCGTTGAAACCCCTTTGGCGCGGAGACGCCTGATACGCAATGAGCTACTGGAATTCTTCTAAGCCTTATCTGCAAAGATAGATGAAAACAACGTGAATGTTACTGCAAAGATAGAGGAAGGCAATGCAGAGAGCAGAGCGAGGTGGAATTCTCAGTTCGAGGCGTTGAATGCTCGATTCGATGAAAACCACGCGAATCTTACTGCTCGTTTCGCAGAAAACAGAACGAGGTCGAATACACAGTTTGAGGTGTTATCTGCAAAGATAGATAAAAGCTACGCGAACTTGATAGCAAAGATTGAAGGAAACAACGCAACGTCAAAATCTGTTTGTAGTGTTGAATGATCGATTCAAGGAAAGAAACGCTCGAATAGATGAAAGCAACGCGACAATGAAATCTGTTCCAGGCGTTCATTTCGACCTGTATTTCTAGATTATTGCATGTAACGCTAGGTTAAAAACCAGAGAGGCTGCGCTTATCTCCAAATTAGGAATAAATGAAGTGACTGTAAATCGTACGGTCGAGAACACTGAGGTTCAGGCTCTTCGAAATACCAATGATAATTTATTGAGTGGAGTGAAAATATCGCACGACAACGAATTCCACGAAGGCAATGTTAAACTGGAAACCCGCGAAAATGAGTCAGAGGGAAAAGTTTTCGACGCAAATACCCAGTGGGAAAATAAATTAGAAGAGAAAACCAATGAAATTAATAAGAAAATTCAAAGTTCCGCGAATGTAGTGCGAGAAACTAATAATTCAAAAGATGGAAGTATGGAAACAGTTGCTAGTATTAACAAGGAGGTAGGATCGGTAGTGTCAACAGTTAATGATTTTCAAGAACTTCCGAAAAAACATTTAGAGAAAGGGAAAGCAAAAGTGACCTTGTCAAGGTCTGTAAATAAGATTTTTGATCCTAGGATCTTATGATCAGTCAAACTCTCCAATAAAGAAAATAAAGCGAAATTCATGATAGGTTGCGTGACTGTAGACTGGGATCGGAAAGACGAAGGCCCTCAGCCAAACATTCAGCGAAAGCTAACGCAAGAAGGTTGGGGTCGACCACGAGGACCATACGGCATGCATCCGGATCGTGGAAAAGAAAATGTACAAAACAGTATGTCTAGGGTAAGACAAAATGCATTGGAAATGAACGCAAGGACGCCGCAGTTTCAAACAGAACGATCTTCAGTTTCAAATACCTTCCCAATTATTTCAT
The DNA here is from genome assembly GCA_002313205.1 of Laupala kohalensis. Classification (NCBI taxonomy): domain Eukaryota; kingdom Metazoa; phylum Arthropoda; class Insecta; order Orthoptera; family Trigonidiidae; genus Laupala; species Laupala kohalensis. The sequence goes on along the minus strand of NNCF01127530.1, from coordinate 3,498,104 downwards.
TCGCACTTCAGGCAACGAACGGGGCAGGGACAGCGTGAGCGAGGACCGCGCGCCGAACCACGCTAGTAGTTACATCGACGAACCTACGTTCGCATAGGTTTTAATTTTAAATAAAAAGATTTAATTTAAGAAAACATCGAAAGTGTGTTAAATAATTTATTTTCCATATTAAAAGGAGTAAGTCATATTAAAATAAGACCTTGATATATACTGTAAAATGATTTCAGCAATGTCTGTGGATTTTATTTCGATTTGAAGGGAGCTGGGTATGACATGCCTAAAGAACAAATTAAATCGACGCGTATTATATTGGCTGATAACAGAAGGACCTCCAACTCGAAACAGATTTTTTTCGGAAGAATGGGCGGATGCGTCATACTCATTAAGCTTTGTAATTGAAGAGCCTGAACAAGCGAGTCATAATAGTAGACACATTGAGGCATTATAAACCAAAATGTGAAAACGAGCTTCGGAAGAAAATAAAAATTCCGAATGCCTCTAGTCATACAACATTGACCTGGAATTAAAAATCGGGATAATTACGATATTTTTTCTTCAAATCACTAATATATAAATCAACATTGCAAATGAAAAGGTGAGAAAAATTACAGAGTGCAGGTATCTCGATAAAAGGAAAATACATGATTTGAGAAATATTCTAAAAGGGTATATAGATATTCTTGAAGAAAGCAGAAAAAGTACCCCATTCACTTGGAACAAATCAGACTAAGAAATGAAACCTCATTAAGTTGCGACGCGTACTCGATAACACATGCGCGCTACATGTAAATAGGATGTTCGGAAAACTAATTGATGCAGGAATCTTAGAAAAATAAATTCCAAAGTTTAAAAGAAGACCTAGATTAAAATATGAACGGCGATAATTGTTTTTAAATAAATTTAATGGAACGATTTAGATGATTACAGTCAATAAAATTTAAATAAGCAGTTGCATGTTACAGTAAGTTATTAGCTACACTTATACTATTTTGTTTGATATTGTCATTATTATCAGTAATACCTATGAGAAAAAGAAAAGTGTAATAAGTTTTTCTTATATCCTACGTCATGATTAAATAAGTAAAAATTTAGTAGAAATGTTTTGTAGGAAATATTCAATTTCACTTATCTGTTGTGGCTTATGGTATATGATAATATGAAATAATAAGTTTTAGCATTTTTTTACAAAAAGAATACAATGTCCATCTGATGATGTAAATATTCTATTTGGAAAAGTATGTTACTTCTTAATTGTCAAGTTGTAGATTCAATAGTAGTAATATTTAAGAAAAAAAATATGGATGGCATCGATAATAGATGTCGCATTTTCAGATTTTTTCCATTTTTCAATATGTATTGCACTAATTTGGTGTTCAATTTGCTGTGAATTTATTGTATGTTACATCTTAGTGATATGAGACCAGAAGAAATAGACTGAGTCAATAATTTAACATAAATGAAAATTTAAGTTAGTGTGCAGGAAATGTTACCATGTATACTTTGATATGACCTTATTTTCGTGAGTTTTTAATACTGTATTGATTCTATTGTCTGCTTGTAACTGTTAAAGCAGAAATAAGTGCATAAATTATATAATTATTTTACAAAACTAAGTTCTCCAACGCCGCGACCGGTGGGCTGCTTGTCTTGATCCGAGAACAAGAGATCTTAGATCAACGAGTGTTTAATTTTGTTATTGTTTTGTTATTGAGTTGGAATTAATTTTGTTTCATTTATGAAGAATAAATGATTCGATTGTTGCCACGTGATCCCGCCTCAGAGACTAGCCTGCTCCCTCCGCACGTATGGCCGGAGGTTCCTCACGGCACTGCGACTTTATTTCCTCTTTGGACATACGTATATAAAATATACTACATTGAAAAAAAGTGTTTAAAATTAATTTTTATTATATTTTTGACCCTGTCCTTAAGAATATGATATAATTTTGTCACAGCATTGTAACATACAGCAAAAGTTGAAAGAAATATGATGAATCTTAACATATATTATTCGTCTTTTAGTTTCAAAATTTAAATCTCTTAACATAGAATGTACGAAGGGTATTGAAAATGAACCTATTACTATACTTATAGAGAAAAAAAACTATAGTGTTTTTCAGATGGAGCTTGTATGGTTTATGAAATATTACAGACTTTGAGGAAGAAAATATAAAAAAATATTAAAAAATGAACTTTTTTTCAATTTCATATGATTGAAATAAACAGAATGATTCATTTAGAATGATATTCGTACGTGTCGCCTACACGGAACAATATCTCAAATACGGACACAAATATTGCAGTGCAGATTCTCATAATTCCTTATATTAGTCTACCTTACTCCTTACTCAACGTCTTCAAATGATTTACTTCAAGTAATTGAATCTGACATTTTTCACATACATTTTTCACATATAAATAATTTACCTTTTGCCTTCTTTTAAACAGGCGTTAAAGTTGATCTGAAAAAATATATATATATATATTTTTTCAGATCAACTTTAACGCCTGTTTAAAAGAAGGCAAAAGGTAAATTATTTATTGAATGTTAATAAATAACTGCGTAATTGCACCAAGAATGTTAAAGTATTTCCGAATTTAAAGCATATCAAGAGAACAAACATAGCTCATGCTGGTGCGAGGTCTTAGGTCGTTGCAATAATACCTTCTTCTAAAGGTAACGTCAAATGTTTCAATATTCGTGAACCTATTAAGAGTCAAATTATTAGCACTTTTCTTTCTACAAACTGTTGCGATTTTTATCCATCTGGATACATTTGAAATCAATGTTTTTGTGGGAAATTGATTCAAGTCTTCAATAAATAAAGCGTTGTGTATGCTGAAGGTTGAAAATATATTCATGTACTAAGGAGATCTGTAACCTGAATTCCTTGTCTTGACAGGTCTAGAGATAAAAGATTGGTTAACGTCACGATGCTGAAATTGGTGTTTGATACAAATATTTATTTTCAAAAATCGGCATCCCTCTTATGTTTTAATTAATAAGATAATTTACCACGGGACTTTCTCGAATCTAAGTTTTCCAAATGACTGGATTCTGTGTGGTGTATATTTGAAATGTTATGTGCCAAATAAACACATTTTATCAGAAACAAAGAAATTATCATTGCGATATATTCATCTCATTCTAAAAATTATGTTATTAAACAAAGTTCTCCGAAATCAGTGGTATGAAATTTACTACTTAAATATTTAATACAATCAAACTTTGGTTCTGATATGGTCACTTTAATTACGTCTATAATTTCATTGAGTTAGACATACAAAGAAAAAATTTGTTCAATATGATACATAATTTCCAATATCGATAAGAAAGGTCTTATATGTTGAATCACAGCGGAAGGTTTTTGACTAGTTGTGAAAAAGACAAGACTGAAATCAATCGCAAACAGATAAACGATGTTCCATTTGCATTGCTAATTGATCATCCTATTTTACAAGAAATAGGATTATGTGACATTCTATTAGTCTTAGGTTCTTTATCTCAATCTATGAAAGTGACTGACAATTGTTTCTTCAGAATACCGACAATGTTCATACGAAAGAGACCTACTTACCGTAACATTTTTGCTTCCCATTACCAGACAATTGAAAAGAAGTGCAAACTTTACGGGCCAATGTTTTCTTGAATCAAGTTACGATACGGTATTATATTATTTTGTAAGATTTGCAGGATCCTCGGGCACGGTTTGGATTCCAACGGACGGTGAACCGCATTTTGGAGATATCTGATCGAGATATTAAGAATATCCTTAACAACACTTCACGTATTTTCATTTAATTTTTTGTTCCGCAGTTCCCATTTATGTAACGGAATATGACTCAACAGTCAACGGATCGCTTAAGTTGGACGAAAGGAATTAAAGAGACCCTATGGTTTCATCCTTCAGTTCGTTCCACGGCTTTACAATTAGTTGTTACGGATGTTGGTTCGAGCTTTGGAAGGTCTGCTCACAATTATCATGGACACAACAGTATTCAGAATATTCGAAAAACTAGGTAAGGCCACATTTTAGGTGCATGGGTCTTTTACGAAATTATATAGGATGTCAAGTAAAAGTTGTAACTTCAATTATCTCTTTCACCCACCTTCACAAGTCTGACCATTTCCCCAAAAATCTAATTCAGGAGACTATTAATTAATAATACTATCGTTCTCATTCCTTTGTCATATACCTCAGTAAAATGAAAACCTCAGTATTTCGGTAGTTACTGAAGCGAAGTTTTGAGAACACATGTTTTTGAAGATGCCCAGATCCTTTAACATAAACCATTCTTTGTCTCAATAGCAACATGCAATTTTAAAGCACTGAATGACACTGGAAAAACTTGTTCATATATCTTCTTCTAGGGTATCTTACCAGGCAAAGGGATGTATTCACATAATTAAAAACATTTCGTATCTTGAACTGGGAGTCGATTCAAAGAATGTTGTGTTTGTTTACCCGAAAACTGGCAGTGTTGGCGATGTTATCAATCCAAGAATAATCCAAAATACGCTCAAAATAGCACATAATTGTGACAAAAGACTCTTGCACACGTAAAGGCACAAAATACCCCAAATACTCTCCATTACGATGAATTATAAATGTTAGCTCCTACACGCCGAACTCTATTAAAATGAGTTCAAAGGTAGGGAGATAGCAAAGGAATNAGAGACAGCAATGCATGCTTAGTACTTTCAAGAGAATACTTCTCATGACATATATAAAGAAAAAATGAGTTAGTGTAGAGCATATGATAGGTGAAATATGTTATTTATTTTTTGTTACCAGTCATACAACAAATATACCCCAAGAAGATATAATATGCCCAATGTTGTGAAATGACTCGTTTTTTTGTCAACGAGAATGGAAAAACACATAATTCCTGAATACTATAATTACAAGTTTTGGAGATAATGTTGTGATTATAATAAAAGCTACTTGTTTTGCAATTTTAAAAGCATTCATGGCTTACACATTTTTTAAGATTATAGATATATTAAAATTGTATAAAAGTTTGATACATTAATATGCTTACCTTTCTTCTCCAGCGATAAACATGGTGTTGGTGAATAATCTGAAGCAATACAGAACATGACAGAGAATGTGACGAGCTACAAGGTATGTGTTAAGAGTGATGGTACCATTATCTATGTTCCACACGACACAAAATACTCCCCGACCAGATCCAGTTTTGACAATCTACTCATTCATGACAACTTAATAGAAGACGAAAATGAAGGAAAACTGAGAATTCGGAGAAGAGAAGAGGATGACAAGAAGAAGAAGAAGAAGAAAAAGAGTAATAATGATAATAATAATGTTCATAAAACGTACAAATGCACCGGTTCTTTTTGTGAGGAACAATTAAAGGAAATTGCGATCACAATTTTTGGATAAAAAACCATAACGTGAATATCATTAATATTTTAACACAGTATATTGGAATTAAAATTAAATAAGTTTTACTTTCTGTAGTCTCATATCCCATGGAGATGAATGAGCTCTACATTGAAATAATTTACCAATCATTTCAACTTATTCACATATTTTATTTGATGATATATTAGATTTAAATAGAAAAATTATATTACATCTTAAAAAATAAACAAAACGTTTGAATAATGTATATTATTTTGTCATAGTATTACGAGTAGCATTATGATATAAAAAAATATTGAAGACTTGTTATTACTTTATTACTATACAAGTCGATCCTACTCGGTTTCTCATTGGATTTTTTTGTAGTGTGTTTGAAACTTTGATGTAACTTAGTGTTAATTTTAATGTTGCTTACTTTAACAAACATTGGTAATATTTAAATACTTCACGTAACTTAGTAGACATTCGGAAGAAAACATAATCCACTCTACTTCATCCCTAAAAATGTCGGTATTTTAAAAAACAGCTTTCCCAATAATTTAAAAAAAATACATAATCAACATAGTGTTTAAGTTTTGAGATTCCAACTTAAATATTTTTCTCTCTGCTTCTATGAATATTTCAGACTTTCAGGAAAACGCAACGCACATTTCCATCGCCTTTCACCCATTAAAAAGTAATGCATCCACCTTTCTTGGAATCAGATATAAGATAGTAAATGTACAACATTCATATACAAAAATCTTGTTGATAACCCCATTAGTATGATATTGCGAAAATTGTGTACCATACCGTTAACGCGCAAATGTAAACATTTCTCATTAGAGTAGGGTCGTGCGCGTTCTCGGATTTTACTTTCTCATATACGTAGTAAATAGAAAGTATTGTAATCGTAAAAAAAGTTCGAAAGTGAGATTTCGACGGAATATCCGTCTCGGCTATCCCTGATTCTGATCAAGTTATTTTTGCCATAACGTCCGTCCGTCCGTCTGTCCGCATGTGCGTAGCGATTCTGATCAATTTAATCTATCAATCAATCAATCAATCAATCGGACAAATCAATTTAATTCGTATTTCGTATTTACGGTAGAATTTACTTGTTGTCGATGTATGTGCTCTAATTTTTCTTTCTTTACTTTAAAACAAAAGATACTTCACATGAAGGTCTAAGTATTATTTTGAATCTTTCTCGAAAATGGCTCCAACGATTTTGTTCAAATTTTCTGTATTTAGCGGTGTAAATGGACCAAGCAGACGTTGAATATACTTTTCGTAAACTGAAATGAAAGTTATGATAATGATAAAATACATACGAGGACAGCAAACGCACTGCAGATACGTAAATACATCAATTTCTCTCTACAACGAAATTACATTTACATAACACTTTTACCATATTTATAATACTGATATGTTGCTATATATTTTGAAATAATATTCTGAATATTTACTTTACTTTCAAATTTCAAATACAAGATAGTAATAATTTCATCTAGCGACTTTGAGCATGAATAGAACACTGCAAGACAACCAAAATATAGACTAGAAATGACCCTTTCACTACATAATTTTTCTCACTCTATGCTGAAAACGGAGAAACGTATGTGAGAAAGAATGTGAAAAGGTTTTGCATCACTAATTTACCCTGCCGTTATTTTGCTTATCGCTTTCCAAGACGCAATATTTCGGTTGGGAAAGGGGGAGAGCGGAGAGAAGAGATGCTTTTGAAATGTATATTTTGAGTTTGAGTCCGCTGGAAGGAATCTTGGAACAATATTTTCATTTTCAAATACATTCATTTATGTCAGAAGTAAAAAATTAAATAATTTCAGAGATTATAGGGAACTGGTATATTTTTCAAGAAAGTCGCATTTGAGTTCTATCGGCGAGAAGACAAAATAGATGAGTTCACTCGACGATGGAAAGTGCATCCAAATTTCACTGAAGGAATGCCATCGAAGTCTTAATATGTTTATATTAATTGAGAAGACAACTTCGTGTGCGGCACAATAGTTAATAAATACAATTTGTTATGAAATTGCTTTAATTTAAAATTGTTTTATCCGTCTAAAGGTTGTAACCAATCAGGCAACTATTGAATGATCTCATTCTCGAGAAATATTATAATAAAAAAAAAAAAGTTCTATATAAGTAAAAATAATAAATAATCAATTTATTGTCAAAAAACAGTACAAACTGCGTATGAACACGTGGAAGAAAAAAAACTAATTTACTCTCCGGAAGCAAGTAAGGGACCATCCCATCAATTCCGATCAAGGGCCCTAAGGCAGAGGCGGATTCAAAAATTTCAGCAAAAGTTCCTAGATAAGATAATAAGTTAGCTGCGAGTTATAATACTAATAGAATGTCAATATGTTTGTAATTTTAAGCAAAAAATTTCATGTAAGTTATTATCGAACTATAGATTATTCTGAGTATAGTGCTTAAAAATTGAAATAACACTAAATTCACGATTTATTGTTACAATAGACCCGCCCCTAGACAAAGCCTAGAGAACCTGTATGATAAATCCGCCTCTACCCGAAGGAAAACCGGAGAAAAACCCGGGCCAGGATGGGGCTACAGAATTTATGTACACAACCGTGCCAAAGTTGAGTACACATAAAACTAAATTAATATGAGCCATAAGACAACACAATCATGCAAGAAAATAGTTTTTGAAATTGTTATAAGTTGTTTAAAAAGTACTACAGCAATGGCGTGATAAAGTACAAGACGAATTTAACTTTTATTAAAATCAATAAATTCTTTTACATTGTAGAAGCACTGGTGCAGGAGGTAGTTTTTAACCGCTGATTTGAACGGATTCAATTTCATAATGTCTTTTATATTCTTGGGCAGGGTATTATAAAGAACTATTCCCGAATAGTATGGTCCCTTTTGGCAAAGAGTGGTTGACACTCTAGGGCGATGAATATTACTACTATTGCGTGTATAGTGTTCGTGAACGAGACTGTTTCGTATAAAGAAAGGGTGGCACTTCAGTAATTCGGACTTAACAAACACGACTGTTTCATAAATATAAATGCAGGGAAGTGTTAATATATTTAATTCCTTGAATAAAGGTTTACAAGAGTTTCGGGGGTGAGATTTACAAATTATCCGAACTATCCTCTTCTGAATTCTGAAAGTTTGAATACTCTGACCGGAATTACCCCAGAAGGTAATGCCGTAACGTAAATGGGAGTAAACGTTTGCAAAATATACGCAACGGGAAATACGTGGACTAACTGCGTTAACTAAGATTCGGAATGCGTAACACAATTTGCTTAATTGGGAATTAAGATTGTCAATGTGACAATTCCATTTGAGGTTGTCTTGAATATGGAGACCTAAGAATTTTGTATTTGTAACAGTTTTTAATTGTGTTCCGTTTAAAGAAAGAGAAACCTGGGGTAAAGATTTTGTGATACTATTGTGAAATGACATAGACACTGTTTTGTCAGTGTTTACAATGAGACGATTTGCATGGAACCAAGTCGAAAGGTTAGACAAAACTTTTTGAGCATTGGCGTGTTTACATAGTAAATTAGTGTCATCAGCAAAAAGAACCATTTTGCAATCTGATGTGGATGATGACATGTCGTTCACATACAATAAAAAGAGTATAGGGCCGAGAATTGATCCTTGGGGTACTCCGCAAGTAAGTGGCTTTGTTTCTGAAAGACAACGCTCAAGTATTTTATTTTTAGTATAGGATATTTCTACTTGTTGATATCTATCTTTTAAATAAGAAGTTAGCCATTGATGTGGAAGTCCACGAATGCCTAAAGAATGCAATTTGGTAAGGAGAATTCCGTGATCGATGACATCGAATGCTTTGGATAAGTCAAGAAAAACACCCTGAGGATTTTCTCCACTGTCTAGAGATGTGGTAACATCGTTTAAGAAGGAAAATATGGCGCTTGTAGTGGAAAAGGATTTCCTAAAACCGTGTTGATCGTCAGAGAGAATGTTATATTTTGATAAAAAATCTAGAAGACGCTTATAGAACAATTTTTCTAGGATTTTTGAGAAAGTGGGTAGTAGAGATATTGGTCGGTAATTTCCAATATTAAGTTTGTTTCCTTTCTTGTGTAAAGGTTTCACTTTAGCTCTCTTAAATATATTGGGAAACACCCCTTCCGATAAAGAACTATTAAAAATATTTACGAGTGGATTTAATATAGCGTGGGACGAAGATTTAACAATAAACTCAGGTATATCATCTATGCCTCGTGAAAATTTGTTTTTTAAGGAGCTGATGATTCCCATGACTTCACTGGCGTTAGTTTCGGAAGTGAACATAGAATTGGGTATGTGGGTGGTAATAATTGGAGGACATTGATTTGGATATATTGAGTTCGTTATTTTACCAACTTCTGAGAAGTGAGAATTAAACAAACTTGCGATGTCCTGAGGATTTGACACGATCTTGCCATCGTTTAGTAAAGAAACATTTTCTTCGCGATTTTCAGAAGTTGACGTGTAATTGTTAACAATATTCCACATGGCTTTCATCCGGTTGTTCGATTTTAGTATATGCCTGTCGTTTTCCATAACTTTAGCTGCATAGACTACTTTTCGGAGAATAGTCTTATATTTACGAAAATAATTATGGAATTCGGGTGGCTGGTTATAGCGTTTTGAAAGATAATATAAACGGCGTTTGTTTTTTGAAGAAATTCTTATCCCTAGGGTGATCCATCTATTGTATTTTTTTGTGTTAATTAACTTGCGTTTTATGGGAAAACTAGAGTTGTAATGTTTTAGGAATGTTGAGATAAATACATTGAATTTGTCGTCGGTGTTTTGGCAATTGTAAACATCTTTCCATGTTTCTTCACGCAAATAATTTACGAATATGGATTTATTTATGTCATTAAACTCTCTTGTAAATTTGTAAAGGATTTTAAGCGGTTTTAGTGTATTATTAATAGTCAATACTTGAGCAAGGTGATCACTGTATCCGGCGATAAACACTTCAGAGAGATACGAGATTCCATTGTTGACTATAATTTGATCTAGCAATGTTTGAGATGAGCCGGAGAGGCGAGTGGGGTCATTTATCGTAGTAATAAGGTTGAAGGAGTCGATAAGATTCTTGAATCGATTAACTGGTGAATGTGCAGAGTCGGATGTACTCAAGAAATCGATATTGAAATCACCACATATAACGATAGATTTAGTAGATTTATGTGCGATATGTTCTAAAACATTTTCGAAGTTCCGAAAAAATATGTCAAGATCTGATTGAGGAGGTCTATAAATACACAAAACAACAATACCAGTGTCGGTCAGTTTAACTGCAGAAATTTCAAACACACTATCTACGCAGAAGTTCTCGTAGCCTGTCAGTGGAGAAGATAAAATATCATTACGAACGTAGATACACGTACCTCCGTGGGGATTTTTGCCTTTAAAATTTTGCCGACAGTAAGAACTTGCTAAATAATAATTAGAAATAGCAGTATCGTTGATGTTGTTAGTCGAAAGCCAATGCTCTGTGAGGCATAGCAAATCAAATCGACTTTCGTGTACCAGAATTTCAATGTCTGTCAATTTGTTTGAAAGGGATTGGACATTATGATGAAATATAATTATTTTATTTTCGCAAAGAGTTTGTGACTATATATTTAAATTAAAGTTATTTGAATTTATGAAATTCATATTACATTAATAAAATGTATACATATATAAAATGTATAAAACGTATTATAAAGGCGAGTTTTTGTTATGAATTTGCATGATTGGTAAATTGTATAGTGAGTTTTGGTCTCTGCTAATATGATGAGTAACATACTCTACAGTCTAACCATAATGAAGTATGGAAATTATTTTGTTACTAGTAAAGAAATCCATCACCGCTAGTGCCAATACTTCCTCATCCGAAAAGGAATATTATTTGGGACAGGAAAAGATAAGCAGGAGAAAGGGAAGGAAAAATCTGACGTTATGTATACGACGAAGGCCTTAACGTAACCTCGTCTCATTTGTCACTGACTCAAATTGTGTTTATATTTGTACTTCAATTGTGAAACTAAAGGTAACAGATTTGTATACCATTGGTCGTTCAATGTTTGAGGGATAATTTTAATACAGGTAAGAGCGAAAGTATTCTTTTTTATTAGTGCAATTGCGTCTATTGCTTGGAAATAGTATCTCTGAGTATTAATTTAGTTTTTTCGATGCAACATTTACAATTCAATGGATTTAATTGAAATTCATCGAGTCAGAAGATATGTTTAGTAGGTAACATTTATGTACCTGTGAATTAAATTTTTAAACACATTTAGAAATTTTCTCAACTATAAGAGAACGGTTCGTCAGAAACCCAGAAAATTATATATGTAATTATATATAATTTTTTGGTTTCAGGATTTGTACAATGAGAAAAAAAATACAAATAGTTTTCTTTTTTTAATAATGCTTATTGTTTCTTTGTTTTTCAATTGCTTATACTTATTATGTTTGCCCACCAAGCGCATATATCATTTGTGACAATAAAATTATATATTCTTTTCTTTCAGCATTTATTGGCCATACATGGTGTTACTCATATCATCTCTTTACGTCGTTTAAAATATATTGTTCAATAGTTGGATGCTAACATTTCTTCTCAGAAAACCATACAGAAATGTTCGTGTTGAAATTAATGACTCTCAAAATATCACAAGATGGTATTCGTGATATGTTTTTATTTTTGAATAGTTATCCAAAGATTGTGAAATAAAGTTCTTTCGCGATTTCTTGGCGATCTCGATATGTTGCCACATTCCTACACTGTAGTATCATACCTCGTATCCCCAACAACTCTTCCTCTACGCGTGCAATGCATTTGGTGTTGCGTTGATAGCTGTTTTTGTTCAATTACAATCAAATAACCGATGCTATTCACGTTCCTACAGCGTCCATCCATCCTTGAACGAACTGGAATCAATTATAATCGATTGATCTCGCTTGGGTTCTTCTCATGCACTAAAATCACCATTGTTTCTAGAGAAATTCTTTCACGGGGCTTTTGCAGACGTTGCGAATGTATAAGAAAATCGAGTCGATTGTTAAACAAAGGATACCTTCATGTATTGTCGCGAAGTAGCTGTTTCGCGAAAGGAGGAACGAATCTGTGCGTAATTGAATAACGTGTGACTTTGAAATGGAATTGTCCGTTTGTCAATATCAATTGAAAAGAAGTAGTAATAAAATATGTTTAATGTGTGTGTCGACACCTTTGTCAAAGAATTTGCGGTATATTCAAAAGATAAATAACTCAATCAATTACTATGACAAATAAATATTTGCAATTTGTATTGTTTGTCATTATGGAATTCCTGATAGGTGTATGTAATATGCTTGATATATTTTGCATATGTTTCTTCCGTGTGGAGAAGATATGTGAAACTTTGGGTTAGGTGAAAATGTCGACGAACCGAGAATCGAACCCGGGACTTCTACTTTGATCGCAGGGACGTTACCTAATTGAAACTGGGATATTTCCACCCATACCTAACCTCCAGTCTGGAGATGTGTCTCAGGTCATCCGGGGTTTGGGTCTGGGTGGAAATGGTGTACAGATGTGGAAGGCGAACGGATGGTGAAGTGGTTAACACCCCTGCGATCAAAGCAGGAGTCCCGGGTCCGATTCCCTGTTCGTCGCCATTTTCACCTGACCAAAAGTTGTCACATTGAGGTACTTTAAACGATTAAACGATGTTTGAAATCAAGATCATGAACGATTATGTTATTTGCTTCAGTATTTCATATATTAACACACATTATTTCGTCTCTCCATAACGAGTGATTCAGAAACTAATTAAAAATTATGAAATCCAGATATAGTACACCGTCGATTATCCGAACTAATATGAGTCACATGAGCCAAAGTCCCTTAAAAAAGCTGCAATACAATCAAACACATTTCTACAAAAAGTAACTTTATGTTTATTTGCTTGTACCATGAAGTATATATTGAAAAATATGAATGAACAAAATGTGTGAGTTGCAGAGAGTATTTTGAGGTATAAACTATGCGGCACTAGTACCACCTTGTGAGGTACTTACTGTCACCTAGTAGCTCGAGATTTGCCATCACAAAAAAAAGGAGAAAAGTAAACTAAATAAGGAAGTCGCTTTTTTTGGTAGCTAGCTCAAAAGTTAAGGCCAGCTCAAACGTTAAGATCAATTCTCAACTCAATTCCAATCACTGTGTGTTTCTAGTCCAATTTCAAAATTTTTGTTTCCGTCGTATTCTGGAAATTTAACTATTTCCATGTTAATTTTTTTTTGAGGGGGGGAGTCGAACTCAGTGCATTCCAGAACCCTAGTGCTTCACTGTAGAAATTCCGTAAAATGAGCTACGATAAGTTGTATGTAAGTACATACACAAATTTTCATAAGTACCATGATTTAGCAAGATTAATTCTGCAACACAAATAATTTTTTAAATTCGTCTGCTCTAAAGTTGATTTCTGTTTAATGCAGCTCTTTATATTTCTTTTACGTTGTAGCGGCAGGGATCGATTCTTCTTGTCTTTCGAACCACCGAAGTACAAAACCACCGAAGTTAATACAAAACACGAGCTGCAAACACGTTCATCTCTCCAGCACAAAGCAAACCTCTGCTAACAATTCACCAACAAGAATAAGGAAGAGTCCATAAAACACAGCTTATTGTATGAGGAAAAAATTATCTGATTGGGTGCTCTAAAAATACAGTTTCATTGTCAATATAAATTTTTATTGGTTTGATGCATTGATTATACTAAATAAATTCACACTATTCAATAATGCGAATAGTTATACGTTGTTTCAGTACGGAAAAATGACCAAAAAATGAATTTAATAAAGATACAGTACGTATTTCAGTCGCTTCCTGGCTCCTCGTGAAGAACAGCTGACAATTCTGACGACGATTGTCATTTGTCTAAGAGTATTTGCCCCAAGTAAGAAGGTACCCGGTAATTGGCGCGCCTTGTTGGTATAAGTGGGAACTATTTCTCTTCAGCTGTTATCGGCGTCGAGCAGACGTCGTCAGCTCGTGAATTCCCATGAGATACTGATTGAATATAATAGCTGATTAAATAAATCTTTTAAGCGGCAATCTCAATTTTGCAGAACTGCGTAGGCGCAAGAGATACCTGTAAGCAGGACTTTACTGCCCGATCCAGGTGTTTATTAATCCGTTACCCGCACGATCGTTTCAAGCGTGTATTTTGTTTTTTTCGAAACAAAATTAAGATACATTTCTTTTCCATTTTGTCTTTTGGGATAATTGAAGGGTCAGACGATTGACATTCGGATAATCGAAGCATCTGAGTTCATCGTGAGTTTGCAGAAACGTCGATGCTTGAAGGAGATTGTATTATATATAGGAAATATTACAAATTTTCTCTGTATGACATGTATACTAAATTTTTCTTATTCCTTGTTTTACAACTGAAGATAATTCTCATTCCTAACGATGAAATACTTGTCTACTTTTCTCCGAGTATTTTTAACAGACATTTCTTACAAATATTTGATACACTATCAATCCAATCCAAATCAATTTATCCTCAAGAACAATAATAATGAATATTTTAATTTCTTGTATTTCCTTTTTAACCACTAATAACATCCCCATTTGCAACATTGTCATTCCATGGTCTTGGTTTTTATCCAAACCTATCTGCCGCGATATCCAACACAACTCGTTCTTAACCAGGTGAAGCGTTTTGCATCGTATGTATCGTTACTTTAATTGTACCCGTTTGGTCTACATATTAGGCAAAAGCTTGATATCTTTACTTATAGTCGAGTAATTTACTCTTAACCATCAATCTGTGAAGTTTAATTGTATTGATAAATTGTCATCTCTTTTGTCCGTAGACGTAATATTCCTATATGGTCAAACGTCTCCTGGTCTTTTCCGCAAGTGTATAGTCATTACCTTTTTATACTATTTGTGGTAAGTAAATTCCCCCTATAAGTGTGCCGTTGTTGGCTCTGCCATAAACAGACTCTTTTTTGACCATTTCTTGGTCCGTTATCGGTATGTTACGTTCGGTATGTATCTATACGTTTGTATGTTCCATGCCTCCCATAATAGTTGCATTAACCTCTGTCTACCTTCATTTTGTCGCGTCAGTTCTTCTCCATTCATCCTTAATCTTCCTTCCTTTCTTCTTTTAAGTTTGTCTATACTTTACCTTGATATTTGGAGATCTATTGACCAAACTCCTGTAATGACTTCTAAGGTATCATTTTTTTCTAACATAGTACTGACAACCTCTGGAAGCATAAACTTTGGAAGGCCCTTAGTTTTCGCTCATGGTGCATATTTATTATTTGATGTCCTTTACAGATACTTCGTACGCTATCATTGCTCGCAATCCCCCATAGCAAATGTGCTTTATGCCCTCAGATGTTACTGCATACTTCACATACCCTACTTTTATCATTGCATTGTATATTTGTTTAACTTCTATTTGAATCATTCTCAAATACTCCATATGACAACACTACAAAACCACCAATATTAATGGATTAAATTTTCATTATCTATGAATAGAGAACTAAGAAAACAGTTTTGTCCAGAAATAACAAAATTAATACAAGCTATTATTATTCCAAATGTATCCCTTTTTATCTTTACTGAAGAATATACTTCACGGGTTCCTTTTGTTTCTCGAGTGATCAAGGGTTTCCAAATAGGACACACACTTCACAGGTGTTGGATTAATCATACAAGGATTAATCAAACATGGAATAAATTTCTTACTCGCTACAACAATTGTAACCCAAATTTTTCAGTTGAAATTTCTTTTCAGTCACTTTTGTAGTTTGTTTCGAAGGTTAGAGCTATGTTGAATTAAATCTTTAACAAATTATAGGACTCGTATTGCAAATACCTCCCATTCTTCAGGAATTTGTGACGGAAACTTTCAATTTCAAGAAACAAAGAAGAGACCAGATTTTATTGACTTCAAATACCAATAAATTTTATTGTGACTACTGAATGAATTTTATTTGATTTTTATGTAAGAATTATACGATTCACTCATTCATAAACGCAGGAATAAACAACTACAGTTATAAATTTCTTATTTTGACTGGATGTCCGTTTCGTATTGAAAAGAATCACTTTGAAATTATTTTGGTAATTTTGATTTTAAAATGATAAATTGGGATGAAATATTTTTCACATTTTCGCTATTTTCAATATATTTCATCTAAATATCATCTTGGTTTACATAAGTAATGGTTGTTCATTCTAATATAAAAAAGGAAACATGGTTATTTTGATATTTCATTTTTAATTGGTGCAAAGATATGGTATATTATTCTCTGTTTCTGAAGAATATTTACTCAGTTTTTGTAAGTAGTGATATTAAGTATCCAAGGAATTTCTGGAATTTTCGATATTTTAATTTAAATGGGTGAAAAGGAGTGAAAATATTTCGTATGTAGTCTTGTATGACATATACTTTCATCAAAACAGAGAAAAAGAGAAACTTGAAAGTTGTGGCGAATACTATGACTGTTATTGTATAGATTCCTCTAAACCTTCAATGATCTTGCTGTAGAACACGCCTTATTCTAAATTTCTATAGTTATCACCTTTATTCATAAGATAACCATTTTTTAAAATTTTGTTGGAAAGAGATAAAACTGTTTATGTGGTTGCAATTATCACAAAAACCATTACGTCTTAATCTTCACTTCATATGAAATCTTTGATGTTTTCACCGATATTTTCACCGTAGGATATTACCACAGTTCAAATACCACCCTGCAAAAAACCTCCCGAGATTCAAAAAATAAAATTAAAGAAATTCGTATTCCACTAAACACAACAAATTAAGAGTACAATAGTTTACGCGTATTCTTCTTCTTATTCGTGTAATTAGTTACTATGTTATAATAAAATATTTTATTTAAACGTTCCTTATAACAATATTTCTTATCACATATGAAAATTTTCAAATATTTTCCCTTATTTGTTTCTATTTGCCAGATAAGGTGCGTTCTCTTACTGAGTCACGGATGAAGTGATGTTTGAGTTGATTTTGGAAGGGAGGTTTTTGGTGACGGTAATGATATTGTGCTGGGTTTGGGTGATAGATATAATAGAGGAAGATCGTCGTGGTTATGGCCACAGCAACGTGCCGACAGCGTAACGTAGTTGAACCTAGTGGTGTAGCGATTGTTATGACAGTTCGATAGATTAAAGCGACAGACAAGAACCGACATTCTTTGCTGCTTTGACCGTGCACTTGGATCGCCGACAGAGAACCCGAGTCGGGAAGACGAAAATATGCTTCTATATGGGGTAGAAGACCTTTGCTGACCCTTGTAAAATATATTTTTTTATCCGTAAAATGAATGTAATCATTTTTGTTTGTGTGTTCTCAGACAGGAGATTTAATCAAAACGTTTTTATCCGTTTCTTGTATGGTTGGGAAGCACCGTAAGTTTGCAGGATTTCTGCAGTTCATTGATATACAACTCTACACAATCTTGTTAATTGGATCTTATTCTTGTGCCAATTCCGTTCGAATCTCGAAACATTTAGTTCTAGTAAGTCTCGGAATATAAAGAATAATAAAACCTTAATATCTGAAGTACAGATAGCGCAATTTTGGGAGAGGAAATATTCAAAAAGTATCATTTCAATAATTGTTTTTGTTAATTTATTGTACTCTTTATTTTTGAACGCGTTGAACGAACTAATATTTTGAAAGATTTATTCATTTTAGGTACATCGAACATCATTTGCCATATCATTGCGATGCTATACATTGAAAGTAATTATTTTTGGTATTAATTTGTTGTCCTCGCAGATAACTCGTTTCAACTTCAGTAAAACTTCTATGTATATTTTTCTTCTGCTCTCATTTCCTCCGTTGAATTTTAGTTTTAGTTTGTTGGCACTATTATTTTTCCTCTTTATCCCATTGTCAGATCCTGCGACATCTGTAGCGTCTAAGTAATTTATCTCTATCATAGTGATATCAATTTCTGTACGACTGAGACGGGGCCCCGCGGGGGTTGGGTGATGAGGGATGCTTCGGTCACCGGTTCCGTGACATCCTCGCTCCTTTCCCTTTGTCTTCGCCGCCTCTTGTTTCAGCGGTGTCATTGTTTGATGTGGTGACGGTGGCGGTGGTGGGATTTGGTTGTGGCTTTACTGTGAAGGTGGTAGAAGGTGAATCACTGGTAGTTGTACAGAAGCCGACGCAGTAGTAGCTAACTGTTGTGAACATTCTCTTTCAATTTAAGGTGGGAACAGCACTGAGTTAGTCAAATCACTGATATGTATAATTGTTTTCTTTATTTTTATTCTTATTGTTTTAAATAACAACTATATGAATAATAATGAAGATAGAACATGATTTAATTTGCATCTACCAGTAAGCTGTATAGTACGAACAATATTCGGGAACTCGCTTGACTCATTTGAAATCCATAGAAGCATGTAAACACATGTCGGCCGAGCGCAAGGGTTTCGTGATTTATGCATCTCATGCCCGAAAATATAAAATACTAGCTGATTACCCGGCGTTGCCTGGGATGTCCTTAGACCAATCTTCTTTTACTCAGGAAGAAATAAAATCTATCTATATTGTAAGATCAAAATACTTCTCCTTACTGCTTTTTTTAAACGTGTACAGCATCCTACTTTTTCAAATTCGTAATAATACAAATTTAATACAAAAATTGACTGATAGCCTACGCTACACCATCTCGCGGGAATTTTCGCTTCCGAGGGATAACGCGGCTCCACCATTTCATTAAAATTCTTGATCTACTTTTCGTCAAAATTTTACGATTTACAGACTTTTTTAATATTTTTGTTAAGTGCACAAAACAAATAATTCATTAAAGTTTATGATGATTGATTTTTTTCTTTCTTAATTTAATCTCTTAAATTGAACTATTTTAGCACTTCTATTTTTAATAACGTTTTATTGATAATTTAGGTTCACATTTGTAGATAGACATATGCTGTCCTGGACAGTTTTGTAGAACCTTTTGAGGCAAACAATATTGCCTTTCATAGTTCTCACCTATCTCTAACCGTTTAGGCAGCGTAAGTAAATCTAACTCTCTTTTTTCCTGATGTTATCGACATTTATTGTAAAAAATTATTTATGTGTTTCTTATTACTCTCTCAAAATAAAAGTTAGCCCATGTTCATCCTGGACATCTAAACTATCACCTTGTTAAATTTCATCGCGATCGATTCATTGGTTTAGTTGTGAACAGGTAGCAAACTGACACTTTCGCGTTTTGCATTTTTATATTTATACTAGCTGATTACCCGGCGTTTCACGGGATTTTCTTAGACTAAAGAGAAACTTTACTCCAGAAAAAAATCTATCCACATCGTAAGATTGAAATCCTTTATACATACTGGATACCTTTATACAATCCATAAAAACATATTTACGGCATCCTAACTTTTCAAATCCATTATAATAGATATTTAATTCAAAACTCGACTGTATTCACCGCTCCATCCCTCGGGAACCGCGCTGGTCAAATTTTCGCTCCCGAAGCATGACGCAATTGCACCATTTCATTGAAATTCTGCTAAAATCTAAACTATTCGTTGAAATTTTACGATTTAAAGACGTTTCTTATCTTTGCTAAATGCAGAACACAATCCATTAAATTTGATGGATTGATTGTTTCCTTCTTAAATTACTCTCTTAAATTGAAGCGTTTCAACACTTCTACTTTAATAAGGTTTTACCAATAATTCAGGTTAATTTTTGAAGATAGACATAAGATGTCGCGAACTTTTTTCTAGAACTCTTTGAGACGAACAATATTACCTTTTATAGTTGTCACCTCTCTCTACCCGTTTAGGCAGCGTAAGTAAATCTCTCTTTTTTCCTGATTTTACCGACATTTGTCAAAAATCATAGCTAGGTTTCTTGTTACTGATTTTCAAATAAGCCTATGTTCATCCCGGACATCTAAACTATCTCCTTGCCAAATTTCATCGTGATTTGTCCAGTGGTTTAGTCGTGATAGCAAACAGACATACACATTTTCGCGTTACGCATTTACATATTAGTATGGATATGGATTTTTCTCAGAAGTCCGGTCATATAAGATTTATGTAAAAAACATCGCGGAAAATTTATTACAAATCAAAGTAATTTTCCACTATATTCGTGATTTCATAGTTGGTCTTTTAAAAAACAACAACAAAGTTTCCACCATAAGACCCAATGTATTGCACCATCAATTATAATTGCAGTTATCTCATTTGAATGGTCGGTGAGCTATTTTTTAAAGTTGAAATTACAATAAGAACATGCTATTCTGTTCTTTGATGCCGATTTAATGTTTTTTTAGTGATTTAATTCTACGTACGCTAGTACTACCTTCACTCTGAGTACAATGTATTATTTTTAGTGTATATAGTTTTCTTTGCGTTACGTTGCTATAAAGTAATATATATATATTTATATTAATCATTTAAGAATCCTGTAGGAATGTGTATTATTCTTAAAAAATTATAATATACTTAAAGTGGTAAATTATCTTACATATAAAGTGGTAAATTATCTTACATATAAAGTGGTACAAATCTATTTCAAGTCATTTTATGTATAACAATAGTCTCTTTAAGCCGAATAAATAGAAATAATTCAAATACAATACTAAACCATTTGTATATTATATTTTTTGAGTGATAGCTTAGTTAATTGAAAATTTTTTTTATTACTAGATGAGTACCCGATGCTATACTAGAATGGAAGTATTGTTTTTTTACAACTATTTTTTCAATACAGTCATTAATATTTGTTATAAAAGATCTAAAGAGATATTCGAAAATAATACTGGATATCGCTCTTGGACCCACCCTAAAGAACGAATTTTCCGAATAAAGAAGCTTTAGGCCTTTTCGTTTTTCAACCCCTCGACTTTTCCAAAGAAACGCTTAAAATTAATTATAAAAATGAAATTCAAGAAATTCGCTGTGTTATCCTCTTGATGGCGTGTGCTAAATTTCAAAGTTACTCGTCTACAACTATGCAGCGGATTCACCCACAAATTGTGTGTATACAGTACTATCAAAACTACCCCGCGTTGCCCGGAATTTGAAAAGGAATATTCATTACTGAACATTGAAATTTAAAACAATTCACAAATAAAACTTAAAACTAAAAGAATATTTATAGTATTGTTAAAAAATATAAAAAATTACATCAACGTTCAAAGAAAATTTGGTACTGTAAGAGGATATAGTTTACACTACAGGGATTATTAAAAACCTGCCAACAGTTCTGGATATTTAAGTTCATTTTGCGCGATGTTGCCCGGGGACCTTATGTAAATTTCCAAAATCATTTGTAAGTTTCCTTATCTCTACTTTTGTGTAATTAAATTAAATACTATGAGGAAAACCTACAAAAATACACACAGTTTGCGGAAATGTATGGTAATATGTTCGTAATTACAGATTATTTTAAACTCCAAGCAACAGGAAAATACACTTTACAACAAAACGCATAGTTAAGGCTTCTGAATTCTTTGGTTTTCATTTCACTACTGCGTTATGTACTTGAAAACAATGTTCTCCATTGACTAATATAATTTTGCTTCTACGATTCGGTCATGTTGCTTAAACGGTCAGAGGATTGTCCACCTCACGTAAAGCAATTGAACTCGGGTGGACACATTAGTTATTGTTCGCTGGCTGTGACGTTTCTTTTTACTTTCCTATTATACAGTATGTACAAGGAAAGTATGGTAATAGGTCGAAAAATATTTTTGGATCTCTTCGGATCTATACGAATTAGCTCCGGGAGAGTCTATTTTCAATTTTTTGCGTTGACGTCCAATATCGTATGTGTGTGAAGAATTTTGTTTATCCGATAACTCAAGAACAAATTAATGGAATCAAACCAAAGTAGATAATTTACTTTGAGTGCATTTCGAATATACCTGTTTCATTCCGGCTTCTTTTACACATCGCGCTCCGCTTCCGGCTTCTTAAAAATCAAAATTTTGAAGAAATGAAAATAAACATTTTCATTGGACATTAAATTGTGCGTAAAGATTTATAAACAGCATTTCCGTAAGTCACACCGTTATTGAGATACGACATGAAGTTATTACCCCCCAAAAAATCTTGGAGGCACCTTATTTAGACCAGCCAATGAGGCAGATGCAAAGAGTTCTGCGTGGAAGATGAAAACTCCTGCAATCTATAGTTGAATGAGCTGATAACAAATAAGGGAACAATCGTTTTATGGTTGTGAGGATAAATATGTTAATACATATTGATCTGTTTAATATATTTTTCCTACTGTTATGCATATTTTATTTTTATATGTAATTTATCTTCCGACTTAGTATTATTACTATGAAGGCTAGGTATTATTACTATGTTATTTTTTGAAGTATTACAATTTGAAATTTGAGAGGGACACATTCCAGATTTTTAATTGTTAAGCAATTTGCGTACATGCTAAGTGGATTCCTTTACATTCTCTTTTATCCTAGTTCAAATTTTATCCAACTGGGACCTTAGCCGTTTTTTACAGTCATGTGAGGAACTGTAACAAATTGTTCATGTCAAAATACCAATTTTAAGATTTTTCCATTGAGCTCTCCCTAAAAATATTGCAAACAGCCAATGCACTTTTAAAATAAAAGGAATATAGATTTTGCTCTATAAATCCTTTGGCTTTGAATGCGGGTCATGACAACTGGCAGAGGTTTCGATCTTACTATTTTCTCTTGTATAATTAGTTATTCTATTCCATGGCTTTTGTAATTTAGTGAGATTCAGGTCATCATATCAGTCCTTCCATCTAACCACATACTTTGTTATAAGAAATTAAAAAAGAGATGTTTTGGTTTCTATGTTGTAGGTGCACTGTAAAAGAAACTTTACTTTACTTTACTATGAATCATAGTTACTGAGACATGATAGATAGTTATCTTTCGGAGAGATTCTCCTTTCGGAGAACGATCCAACTTCGTCTAATTTTTTTATGTATTGTGAACATGTTCACAGTTTCTTCTCTGTTAACCAAACGATATTAACCCGATTTTGCAATCGATTTTTCCCATTGTTTATTTTAACGTATATTGCACGGTGTAATATACTAGAAACACAGGAATTATGTGTACACTTTTCTTCCAACGTAAACGAAAAGTAAGAGTTTAAATATCTAATTGTTCATGTGCGTTTGCTCTGAATCAGGGTGGGTCAACCTGGATAAGGGAAAAAGTATTTGGAGTGAGGTGGTCACAACAAATAACAAACGAGGGGCAAACCCATTGGATTGAGAAAGAAATTAAACTCAAAAATTTTAAGATTCACAGAGTTGAAGAATTCCGCAAATTTGTCTACTTGAACAGTCCTTGCTTGTAGAGTGTTCTACAATAAGAAAAGCGCAAGCGGCGAAAATGTAATGTATAGTTTCCCCGAAAGTGCTACGCGCAGTTCCTCGTGATATAAGGTGCGCAACATAACTCCCGCTCTACCCCGCCAGCTACTAGCTAGCCTGCGAACTATGACTCGGTCTACTAATAGGGTAGAATGGTCATATTTTCCACGGAAACAGCCTCTTCAACGTACTTCGGCGGTCGATGTGGAAACCCGGAAGGTGTGCGTCGGGTTAGTAGACCCTTTGCTCTGATTGACAAATGTTTTCAGAATAGCATTTGTTTTCCTCCCCTTTGAGCCCCGCGCCATCTCTTTCGACTCGGCAGCCAGAGCGGGAGTTATATTGCGCACCTTATACAACCTCGGTCTAGCATCATACGGTAAAGACAAAAACTTGTAGCTCGGTGCAGTAACGTCTTCAAGTGGTAAGTATCATTACGTGTTACCATGTAGGTCGTGGGTGAATGCCATTGTGTTGAGTTAGTGATACTTGTCGGTGGATGGAGTCGCCACTGTCGCTAGCTACAAGACCAGTATAGGGAATTTGTGTGGTATGTCGTGACTGTATGATATTAGACGTACTACCACGTCTGACAATGGCAATGTTATCCTGGTGGGTTTCGCTGACGCTCAGCTATCTACTCTCGCCACTCTGGAGTCAATCCAACAGAAACTGGATACACGTTAACTAACGAACCCGTGATACATGCAATGAGAAATGGTGCGTAGTGAATTTGGATTGTATGAGAAATTATGCACTCAAACGTCGCTGGCGTTTCTCTATCTTCAGGACTCTACTTCCTGGGAGTCACGTGGAACTGCGAGCAAAGTGTTGGCGGATGGAAGTCGGGGAGGGGGTTGGACGCGCCATGGGGTGTCGCCAGTGGCATTGTGGAGGCTTCGTTCGTATCACTGCCCTCGCACCCTGTGCCACCGCGCCATTGTGTCCGTAGCGGTGTCTGCAGAGCGGTGGCGGCGCGGCACGGCGGAGGCCGCATGGCGACGGCGCAGGCAGGGGCTATCGCCCCATCTGGCAGGAGCAGCGAACGCTGGCGGCGAAGGCGGCAGTATGATGAGTTGCTGCGCCGAAGCTATCGATGGGCGTAGCCTACCCGCTCACGTCTCTCGCCTCTTCTCCACTCTCTCTTTCTCAACAACCCTCCATCTCGTCGTACATTCTTAAAAATTGTTTCTCTCAGGTCGGGATTATGTCACAGAGTAACATCTTTGACTTACATGCACCGCTCGTATACAACACATACACTCCAAGTTATGTATATTCTACATGGTAGCTGATATGAGGCAGATATATCGTCTAATATTCTGGGTTTGTATCTCGGCAAGGAATATTCCAAGACGACTGCGGAAAATCACTATGAAATGCTCTGGATCATTATGACCATCCTCTTCATTTCGTTCTTGAAACCCTCCAGAATCAAGAAAAAATTACATAGCACCTTCATGCTCAAATTATTCAACATCATAGTCCCTTCAACTCTATACTCAATATACTACACTCGTGTAAAGGTAACTATACGAAATGAACAAACTTTTTCGTCTTAATGGAATATGAAATTTTTATCACTATAAGAAATACACATGTCGAACCACTGTAATAAAATTCCCACCGATACTTAACATTCATCTACACATGAACGTTTCCGTGATTTCTTCTGTAGACCCTTGTTAACCTATTTCCATCGAACTTTTAAGGAAAAAGTCACAAATTGAAGTATACTAAAATCGAAATGTTTGCTCCTTTAATTTGATCACAAAAACATGTCTTATTATTGCAAAAATAGTACTGTATTGGGGCAATGCTCAGAGAATTCACCCGACAAAAGAAATAAATTTTGACGAAAATTAGTCGAAAATAAGTTTCAAACCTCTAAGTAAATGTGAAACCTAAGATAACAAGTCGTAACATCACTGTGCCATATGGCCAGTTCGTCTAAGTGATGGGAACAACTCCCTTCCATATATTTGAGCTATATTTACCGGTAAGTGATTTCCGGTTTATAACGAATTCCAGAATATTTCTGTATTCGTTCCCATTCCCTCGAGTTCGATTCACAGAGATTTCGTTGAATTATATCCAAAAAATAATAAATGAAATTAGTATTTGATTTTGAGTGCAACATCCATTGCGATCATCTGTATTCTTCTCGGCTACGAAAATAAAGCTAAGGGAATCACGGAGTGTTCCTCCGACTTGTACGAAGCGTAAGTCAATTCATCCGTGGGTAGGTTGTTTCATGCATCCGTTTGTTCATCTCCATTTAATTTTTTGCATGAGACCCTTTCCGATGTAGTTTCTCGATTCTCTTGGGTTAGAAATACTTCAGACTTTTCTCTTTCCTTCAGTCCTTACTTGACACTTACAGCACACCCTGTAATCACTGACCTTCGGAACCTAGAGCTTCGCTTCTTACCAAATGTGGTGTAATTTGTGGGGTGCAAAAGCGGTAACACGCATAGATACAACAGAAAATACTATCCGCCAAAATTCTATTTACTAAAAATTATTTACTAAAACAGCTTAAGTAAATAATTGTAATATTTTATGTAATTAATATTCATTGTCTGAATTGATATTACTTTATTTTAAAACCTATTACATCAACTTTTGGTTATTCTATACAACGACCTCTCTCCACTTAATCTATATAACGATGAATATGATCAGTCCCTTCGATATATATAGAGAGAGGACTAGATGACAGTATAGACACATTTAGAAAACCATCGTAGTTAAAATGTTTCGTATTGATAAATACTCTTCAATTATGTACAAATACATTACTTCCTCGCCGAAAATAGATGTTTTTAAACAGTTGGGTGAGTGTGATCGATACTAATTGTAGTGGTGGCGATATAGAATCCTTCTGTATCACCGACTGAAAAAATTAAAGAGGAATCCGTGGATTTAATTAGTACGCAAATAATTAAAAAAATATTGTTTCTCAAAACAATGTACACTGATATTTTTCCAAAATGATACCCTCAAATTTTTTTACGACTAAAATATTCAATAATACTTAATATTCAATATTGCCTACTTAAAATACACCAACCAAAGAACTACAGCTATCATGACATTTGGTAATCTTGTACACCTAATTGTCTAGAACATGAATTGAATTTTTCATGTTACTTTCTAAAATATGATGTAACACTTTGATTCGTTTGACAATTTAAAAAAGGATGTTTGTTAATATTCATCTGTTACCAGAAATAACCTTAAGAACAGTTAGTTTAATAATAATCAGCACACTAATAATTTTAATTCAATTTTTGATTTCTTGTTTTCTAGCTCATTACGTTAATTGGTACAGCCTACGAATGTTTTCCGACAGATAGTGTGTTCTGAGCATTGTTTTCATATTTAATTTACCTCAGTAGAAAGAGTTTCCGAGAGCATCCGTTCTCCCAGTTTACTCGAACTTCACCGTAGGAGGAGAAAAGAGAATAAAGAAAAAAGCGAATACAATAAATCTGAAGCTCGCGGAATTATAATACGTATATTCGAGGTCTCGGAGGGCCCGCCAGAAAGCATTGTCCTAGCGGGAAAAGCCATCATCAGATAAGGCTGAAGTCATCTTGCATGGAACTGACAACGAACAATAAAAATTCCACACGTTTTATAAAAGCTTCTGTCATTCTGGATGCAAACTCGTAATTCAAATGAGAAGCCGCTACCGCCACCGCTGCCCCCCCCCTCCACCCTCCATGTTGAACCATCCGAGGACTACGCCGGGACCATTTGGAAGAGATTGCTATCAGACCGTGCCGCCAGACTGCGCGGCGAGCACAGTCCCCACCCTTTCTCCCTTGCTTCCCATCCACCCGCACTCCGACCACCAAACTCGAAAACGCAGAAGTGTGTGCATGTGCGGATCTAATCATAGACGCCATGAAGTCGTCAGCTCGGTTTTTGCGGATGGCGTTGAAGATATGAGGTTTTGTGTAAAAATAGCGAGTCTTTTCGATATACCTGCACGTAGAGACCATTAAGAGACGTTTATCGGCGAGGAAAATGCAACATTCACACCATCCGGAAATATCCTGTGAGCGTGCCAATTCTAGTTTTTGTTTGTATTGTCGTTCTAAGAGTTTTGTGTTCTCGTAATGCTGTTTGCTCGAAAACATGTGGGTATTTTTCTCGCCGAAGTTCGATTAATGAAGATAAGACCTGTTTAATTTATTGAATGGTTGTTTCCCTCTCCCTTCGTTTCGTTGAAACTGGTGAACATTTCAATCATTTGGGTGTCGTAAGACTGATACCTGGCTAGCGTAGCACATTTCTCCTAGAAGAATCTCAGACGTTTTATCTCCCCAATATTCGTGAAAAACATTTGGAGACGTGTACTTAATCATTTGAAAGAAGAAAAGTAGAACATTAACATGGAAAACATGTCCCCAAAATTCAGAGAATTTTTTTTGGATAAAATTATTCATAAATGTTATTGACATTTGTTTTTTTCCTTCTTCCTTACCCGTATATTATACCAAATTAACATTCATAAATATTCCGCGAGAAATACACATAATTCTTTAGCTAATTCAATATGAATTATAGATCGATTGTAGGATATAGAAGGTATTTTAATAAACTCCAAGATCACTAATAATTTGATGATTTCTCAGTTTTTACTTGTGACCAAAAATATGATATACCAAAAAAACAAAAATTAAGCATATATTACTTAATATATGGGAATTTGCATTAATTTGTGACTATATACTATATAATTTTTATTGTTATCAAAAAGAGAGAAATTCTATTAGTAAGACGAAAAGGTAGCTTAGGGTTGGGTAGCGAAAGAATTCGTTCAGGTATAGCACCACCGAATGAAGATTCTTTTGATAGGCGTTCTATATAAGACGCAATTTGAAAAAAGAAAATTGATATCACTAAATGAAAGTTGAGTGTTCAGAAACCATACGAGTAAAAGCTATTTGGCATTATTCTTCACTAAAAAATACGCAGTTAAATAATATTCGTTGTCATGGATTTCATATCTGAAATAGATTCTTAAGGTTTAGCAATCCTTTTTGTGTTCTTTATGTGATTTTGCGGAGGAAAAACTATATTTTCTGGAGTCATGCTCTTTGAAATTATATAACGACCTCCATTAGTTGCAACTACCAATGGGAAAAAATATTGTTCAAGATATTATCGCGACGAAATGAAACGTGTATCTCGCCACAATAGAGAGAGAGAAAAACATTGCGTTTTCCTGCTCCGTACGTGTCCCATTTTCATTTTGCTGTCTTTTTTGTGCTGTAAGAGACGGAAAGATCCCCGCACTCCCGAAAAGAAAATGGCCACAGGGAATATAAAAAAAAGATAAGCTACACATTTATTTTATAAATATGTCAGCGGGTGGACAAATTATTCTGAACACGTTCCAACATAAGCTGTGATATTCAGAGGAGAACAGACAAAAGAGCGGAGAGGGTCCGCACGACTACATCGCGCCGCAAGATAAGAGTTAGGCCCACTCTCCGCCAACGGCATCGGAGTCACCACCTTCAACGATACCTCCTCCATCGCCACGTGCATCACCTACATCACCATCGCCCGCCGGCACACTGCGTCTGGAGAATATATCAAAACTAAAACGGCAGACTCCAGGACCCACATCTGGCTAGTCCCCTCACTCCATTGCCCATCTTTCTTCCTCTACATCCCCTTCTTTCATCATCTCTTCAAGCTTTGACCCAACACAGCCTTCTCGAACTTTCGACTGCCACATCTCTTCGACGTGCCTGTCGTTACCAAAATGGCGATACTTCGTTCCGAATAACTTAAACCTTGTCTTGTCTCGGACACATCGACGAATTGGAAAGTAAACGCAGGGCGGGTTGGGTGGGTGGTTTGGGGGGGGAGGACTCGCTTTTTGTAAGGAGAGAGGGAAGTCTGTATTGATGGGGGAGAAAAGAAACTAAATCGAGTATTTTGTGGGAAATCGAACGTTATCCGCCAATCTCGACTTCCTCAAAAATTCTTGGGGATGGCGATCGAAGGAGGTTAGGTATTTGTTTTTGCATTTGCATTTAACATGAAAGGAAATGGAACCTCTAGTTCACGTACATAGAGAAGCGCTGATCTGATGGGGGTCTCTTCTTTGATGTTACGAGTTGCCTTGTCTCTTTTTGCTACTCGTCGTGTGTGGACATTGAGTTTCTACAGATAGCGTCAACTAAGACATAGATATACTTCAACAAAAGTCGAAAGTATGGTAAATTTCTCGCAAGAGCTTCCATATTAAGGAAAAAGGTTCTGGACTATTTTCATTCGTCGTCTCTTCTGAATAAGATTTAAAGATTGTTTTTATCTTTTTGTGTATCGCATGAATAAAGAGTTGATTCTTGCGCATTTCGTTTTAAAGAGGTATGACAAATTGTATCTCAGGGTTTTTTTAATTTTACATTATAGTGAGTATAATATGTTCTCACGAATGATAAACGATAATAAGAAAGTTACAATAATACAATGTAAAGAATTTATTTTCAGTTTTGCTTGGAATAAATTAAGTCCTGCTACGAGCTTGGTTTGTTTTCAATATTTGTGGAGGCAGGAAAGAAGTCAACTCTACAAAAGGCAATTTCAAATTTTAAAAAGTAGTACAATCAATACGAAGACAGAAAAAAAATTGTTTTCTAAACAAGTACAGAAATGATGGTGGGATTCGAAATATTGACCTTGCACACAGATAAAGTATAAAACAATGATCAGATAACATACTTCACAGTATGCTAGATGAAATCCGATTCTTTTCGGCACATTTTAGACTTTTTCTTATTTTTTTATATTTTCCTTTTATATTTATTAAACTTTCATAAAAACAAGATTTGATGCACAAAAAGAAAATTTCGTAGAGTTGCTACAGTGAGGCAGAAAATAATTTTCATAATTACATACACTGGAAAATGTATGTATATCGATCAGGTCAGCTATGGACCACGAAAGACGAGTACCAGTGAGGCTCAGTTATTGATTTGATTTTACTCACTAGACTCGTTTAATTTTTACCGAGCTCGGAGGAACAGCGTCTAGATATGACCCAGACCACTGCATCCGAGCACTACAACTGCGGTAGTTAGTCGCAGAGGTCGGGCTCTTCATACATCCCAGCTAATTAAACTGGGACATGGATACAAAATACAGGAAAATATTATTTCAAAAATAGAGAAAACCAATTTGAAGCATGTAAATCATAACCTTTGTTCAGTTTATGGTAGACGAATCAATTTTTGAGTACAAAATATAGTTAACTGCTTTGCGCGATGATGAATACTATTTTCTAATACAATTTTGAAATAAATTAAAACAATTAAAAATTTAGAAATTATACTTCTGTGACCAGAGTCTCTTTTTCACGGTAATTAATGTATATATGAACTTCTTTATTTCAATAGTGAAAACACCGTTCCAATCAATTGAGATTGTAGTCGTATCAGTGATTGGTCTGTTCCTCATTCATGAAATAATTTCCGTGTTGTTAACAATTGTACACTTCGAGCAATGCGATAGAAAGTTTAGATATTTTTCCAAGCATTCTATTAGCTGTCAGTTCATGTTGTTGACAAAAAGGGCAACATACGCTGTTATTGAATTGATTATCGTTAAAGTGTAGACTGATTAAATTTCATCCTAATATGATGATCAAACAAGCGTTAGATATAAATGAAATGAAAAAGTAGCTTTTTCAATGGTGCTTTTGCATTGTTGTCGAACTTTGCTTGTGATTTGTGGCTCCAACGATCTTAAAATTATACGTAGTCGTAAACATTTATTTTAGACAANAACTTTGCTTGTGATTTGTGGCTCCAACGATCTTAAAATTATACGTAGTCGTAAACATTTATTTTAGACAATTTTTGTTTTATCGTTGACATTTAAAAAAAACTCGAATTCATTTTTTATATATTTATAAGTCTTGAAAATTTACTGCGCATGAATAATCCTTTGAATTCGTTATAAAACTAATAGTCTTGAAAATGAATACAATTACATCTGAATTATTATGAACAATATGTTAAATATTTAATGTTAAAACTATTTGAAACTGCGGCTTATCTCGCGTGAATTTCGCGATTTTGCTCACATATTCTTTCGCAATTGATATCCTTGAAAATGTAATTCCTTAATGTTAGTGGATAGGTTGCATTTGTGAGTGATTTACGTAAGTTCAGGCCTTATTTTTTCCCTGATTTAATGAAGATAACTTTACATGACGAATTTTACGAAAACTTTTTTGAACTTGCAACTTTTTGACAGTGCCATTAGGAAAACCACTTATTGGTGCCAAATCCCTGAAACTGGGATTTGAATAGAATTGTGCCTGGGAAAGAACTAACTATTAAAAACTCGTTTTAAATCATATCATTCCTTCTAAAGGAATTTATAGATTTTTCAATGCATCTAAATATTTCCTAAATAATACTTTGCAATTAAACGTGTCAGTTCTACATTGCGTTAAATATGAGGACTGAGAATATTAAAATAAAATTTTAATTTTATTTCCGATACATAAATTTGCCAATAGACATTACGTGCGTCTTTTTCACGAGAAACGAATGATTATAAATAATATATTGTATGAATTAAATGCAATGAAACATACACTCGTCAAACAAGCTAATTTTTATCAGTCACATCAATTAACATGCATCGGAAATAAAATTACAAAATCTTGTACCCTATGTTTTGACCATATACTAGGTCCTCTTCTGGTACAACTATTGGATTGAGTGATAAATTTAAAAACTTAACATGACAAGAAATAATCTAAAACAATATATTTAACGCAAGAAAATTTATTTGCAAAAAAAAATATCCAGTCAGTTCTTTTTTTATTGAAAGAAAATGAAATTTGAAAATGAGAAAATAATAAGTGAACTTCTTCCTATTAATCAGGTTCCTGCCTTTAATGACTTATGGGGATGTCTCTCAGAACTCCCGGAGTTCAGGTGTGGATGGAAATGGTGTACTGCTGGAAAAGGCGAACGGGTGGTGTAATGGTTAACACCCCTGCGATCAATGCAGGAGTCCTGGGTTCGATTCCCAACTCGTCGACATTTTCACTTGACCGAAAGTTATCAAGAAAAATATTTGTGAATTCAGTCGTGAAAGTGTAACGAATGTACATAAAATTAAATAAGTGCGAGATACGTTTTGCAGTAATTCAAATTTTATTTTATTAATATGTAAATTTAGTGTGAAGTTATTAGAGTTTGTGCGGAAATAATACTTATGTATACTTTAATAAAATAATGCATTTCTCAATATAAATCTTTATTCTCAGATTTCGCAGAATTATGATGTTATCCATGACTAAGTAGGGAATGGTCAGTGTACTAAACTGGACAGGGATGTATCTGAATATTTTCGTTTTTATTTGATATCCTTGTGTTCTTTTCGTATTTAAATTCATTATATCAAGATTCATTATATCAAGAGGTACCAATCATTGGTACAAAATTTCATCAGTGATCAAATATTTACAAGTTGTACGCAATTCTACATCACCACATATTGTCGAATCACTTTGATCCCTCGCTAGTTCCCGATAAATTTCTTACTTCATTCTACTGCATTTATGTTCGTATAGTAACTATTTGATCTAAAACTGCGACACCAAGTAATTATCTGAATAACTCAAGTCTTTTCGCGATATCCATGCTGTAAAATCATTTTATGAGTTGTCACATCCGATGTGGATCTTGTACCATGCATTTAGATCTAGCATCAGAACGTTGTATGCTATCTTTAATAGTATAACAAATATCAGATGTTACTCCCAAAACTAATGCAAAGAAAACTAAAAGTTTCCATTTTAATTTTCTTTATAATGCTATTTGGAATCAGAAATTTCTCAACTTACACCGTCTCTCAAATAATGAGCTGTCGTCCTATCCACAGACAGTTAGACGTAATATGTCTTGCATTTTTGACAGACTGCAAAGTCAGGTGATTTTTCTTTATTAGGGGAACATTCATGTGTTACTAGTTAAACGTTCTCTTTGATATTTTTTAGGAATATACTGTAGTACATTTATAAGGCTAGATTCATATTAACACTAGCTTTTACCACACAAAAAAAGTATTTCTACAAATTTTTTGTTCAACAATTTTTCGCAAGTTGTTTAAACCTCTATACATTTATAGACTCATTCTTTGCGTTTTAACTTACCAACTTATAAATGGCGTAACATTTTCAGAAACGATGGAGATTTTAGAAATTTTTTTTGTTATATTAAAGAAACTAAAATTGCGTTGTTCAATCACGAAACTTTCTTCAATAATCTCGAATAAAATTCTAAAACCACAGCACTCTTAAGAATCTATGTGTTCTTACAAGTGAAATGGAGGATTCAATATTATTTCAAACCTTTGTCTCCCATAAACAATATAAATTATTGTTTCCTTCCCCAAAAACAAATCTCTCAATGCCATTCACGTGAATTTGGAATACTAGATATCTTCCGAAAACTCTTTTCCAAATATAAGTTGTGATTTATAATCATTTCAAATCTAGATATCTTCCAAAAACTCATTTGAAATTATTATAAATCACAACTTAGGAAACATCTCCAAAATTGGCAAGGATTAATCATTCAGATCTGTATTTTATGGTTACTTGTTCCTTATTTTTGGTAAATGAAATAATTGCTATCAAGTCATTGAATTCTATTGAAATACGACAATTAAAAAATCAATATATATGAGTGATGAAAATACTTTCCTTTTAATGCTTTCGGTCAAAAATTTCTTCCAATAAAAATGTGTAGAACTGTGAAAATGAAGTGAAAATTGTCCTGCTAGTTCCTTGCAAAATGAATTCAACGAACTACCGATCAAGTACTTCATACGCTAATGAATTCAAATTGTCCTTGCAACATGATTTTATTGCTTTAATGGATTCACTCTATCATCATTAGTAGACATGTACAAACATACATATTAATTGCAAAAAATATTAATACGAAATTTTATTTGTCAGTATATTAGCAAGGTAAACACAAGATTACATTGTTGGAACAGAACAATGTATCAAACGGTGTAAATTGTGTGGATTTTAACGAGCTGTTTCATTTTGCCTGTACATGTGGTGTAGTTAAGTCAGGAAAAGCCAGGAGTACCCACAAACTGTGTCAATGAAAATTTTGGAGTGTTTCGAAAAATGGATATTGAGGGGGAGTTAAAATATTTACTAATTAAAGAACATATTTTTTAACTACCGTAAAATTATAAAAATGTATTGATTTATGAACTTAACAAGCATTTAACATGATAAATATTTTAAATTCATTAGTTCAATACGGATGAATAAATCGTTCTGAGATCTATCGAGATCGCTAAAGAGGCAGGCACAAGCTTGGATTAAGGGTCGAGAGGTCACAATGAGTGTATCAGAAAACGAAGACTCATCGCATTCGTGCAAACCAAGAACTGAC
The DNA here is from genome assembly GCA_002313205.1 of Laupala kohalensis. Lineage (NCBI taxonomy): Eukaryota > Metazoa > Arthropoda > Insecta > Orthoptera > Trigonidiidae > Laupala > Laupala kohalensis. The sequence continues at coordinate 3,462,855 of NNCF01127530.1, read as the reverse complement.
AACAGATTCCAGCTTAATTCCAACTATATTAATGGCAAGCTCTTCCACAATCCTGTTTAACAGTCAACCGTTCTAGAAAACAAAGAATTTCTATGATCCTCGGCACTGACGATTCTTTGTATCGCCCCAGTCTAGATTCCAGTCGGAACTCTATTTCGTTCTTATATTTCTACCTAATTTAACATTATTATGGGACAATCTGTTGCTTGTTGCTTTTGTAATACACGCGAATCTTAGGGACCACTGTTGTGAATATTTCACCGAGAAAAGCATTTTTTGTAAACTATGTTGCTGGACGTCGAAATTTAATTGTAAGAAATAACTTAATAGCAATTCGATACATCCCTACGACTGTAACATTTTCTCTTTAACTTGTGTGAGAATATTACATACGTTGATGTGGACGCTGTGTTGTCGGTTATAAGTATATAAAATTGCTTAGCAACAACAATAAAATCACAACATACGAATGCCCTTGGTGTGCATAAAATAGTTATGAAAATAAATTTAATTCATAAAATTGTATAAGTCTTTTTAAAAAAATTAAAAAATATTTTCATACGTAACCTACGATTTACGAGTGAGACACCGCGGAAGGGAAAAATGTTACAATTTTTTGGGATGGGGTTAGAAATTTGGGAAGGTGGGCACCCCTGGGTATACTAACCTCGTTCAGAGTTGAGGCTGAAAATTTTGGATATATTATTTACAATAGAACAAAAGAGTAACATCCATAAATCGCTGAAATCTTATCACGCAGAAAAAGACTAGTGCGACGTTGATTCCAAGTCCCTACCTCCATCGCGGCTGGTGGAGTCCACTGTGGAGTTGAACAAATAACAGCGAGATAGGGCGGGACGCAGAAGCTCCTTCCAGAGAGATTAGAGTTGTCAGCAACGTCATTTCGAATGGCTGCGACACGCAGCCGGATGCACAGCAGCGCTGCAAGGGCGTCGTCTGCGCACGCGGGTGGCGCCGCTCACAGAAGGCGGTCTCTGTAGGAGGAGAACGACATCGCTTATCATCCCATCCCTCGACGATATCAGTATCTCAAAACGGCACTCGAGTAACCAACGATGTCCATATTTATTCACCAACTCTCACTACAATAAAATTAATATTATCCCAATCATTTGTTACTTTTATCTATTACCTATTCAACATTTTAAACTTACGTAATGCTCAATGGGGTGAAATCTGTACGAGACACCATCACAAATGTCTACAGCAGTTATCAGTACTGGAGTCAAAAAAGGTATGTCAACACAATCAACATTATCGTTATCAAAATGGTCATCACCGTCGCAAGCAACGTTTCCACGGTTTTCTCCACCATCGTCCCCAAACACTACCTCCTCCACCATCGCCTCCTCCGCCACCGTCGCCTCCATTGCACCGGAGACAACGTTATAAAGTGTGTGGCTGGTAGCGCGAGGGCGGGGCTGCGCCGACACGATACTGGAATGTTATCTGGGACAGACTACAGACTCGCTCGGACTCTTCGTCCTCCCCTCCCTGTCGCTTCCCAGCCCACGACTGCTGCAGCCGGAGCCCCACCTGCGTGAGCGGACGTCCCCTCCCCTCCCACCCCTCCCCAACCATCACGAAAGGTCCCCGCATCCATGGAATCTGGTGAACCGTACCGAAGCTTCGCATTCATTCCGACAACGCTGCGAAAGTGGTGAGGGATTTGTACTTCTATTCTTGGCTTCTCTTTGCAGACACACAATGAATCTTCTCGTGTCTCTGGGAGAATACTCGGTTGGCAGAACGTGAGATGCAGTTTCTTTCTTTCCTTCTTTTGCTTTAAACGCTATTTTAAATAACAGGACCCAGCAATTTGTTTTCTGAACTGAGTGTGGGTGGTAAGAATGTCGTACAATAATCTATACTCGGAGTACCGAAAACATTATCAGTTACTTTTTCATTTAAATGCGAAATATTTTAAACAAGTTTTTTACTGGGCATTCTTTAATTAATTTTTATATAAAACATTCGCTGCAAGAGTCGTACTTAAAAAATTTGTTTTCTTATAATACCACCAAGCCGACACGATAGCGTGATTGAAACGCTAGAAAAAGAATGTAACAAAGAATTACATGGAGAAATAGCGCAGTGATTCAGAGACTTCGTCGTTTTTCTTCCCATGCCCGATGAAGTTCTCCAAGCTAGTTAGTCACGATAAAACATTGCCACCTTCCGAAATCTCGTTCCCACATCTGTCTCTTGCCAATGGGATGCTTCGTAAGCGACCCTTCGCTTCCTTCCACACGTCCATTCCAACATTCCGAAGTTTGTCCCAATGTTCTCAGGTACCCTCGGAGACTACTCGAGTACCACTTCTAAACCCCTCTGCATCTCGTATATCCAACTTAGTCCTATACAACTATTTTTCTTGAATGCTCGGAAAATCGGTTAATCATCCTAATCCCGGTTTTGCTCCGGTTTTCCTTCGGGTAGAGGCGGATTTCTTATACAGGTTCTCTAGGCTTTGTCTAGGGACGTATTTATTGTAATAATAAATCGTGAATTTAGTGTTCTTTCAATTCTTATGATTTTTAAACACTATACTCAGAATAATCTATAGTTCGATAATAATTTGTACATGTAAACTTTTTGCGTTAAATTGCAAAAATATTGACATTATATTAATATTATAACTTGCAGCTAACTTTTTATCTTATCTAGGAATTTTTACTGATATTTTTGAATCCGCCTCTGCCTTAGGGCCCTTGAACGGAATTGATGGGATGGTCCCTTGCTTGCTTCCGGAGAGTAAATTAGTTTTTTTTTCCTCCGCGTGGTCATACGCAGTTTGTACTGTTTTTTGACAATAAATTTATAATAATAATTATTTATTTATTTTTTTATTATTATTATTTATTGTCCTCCACGTGTATTATACATTAGTTTATTGACCTCCACGTGGTCATACGCAGTTTTAACGACTTTTTGACAATAAATGTATTATTATTGGTTATTAAAAACTATTTGTGGATACCCCTTTTCTGTAGTGTTTCTTAACCAATTGCTACAAATGAGATATCATTGCAGAGATAACAATTCTTTTAAAATTAGAAAATAATCGTAAATTTTAACTACGCACTTCTTCTGTTATGGTTACTTTAAGGTAAAAATTAAATTCGCATTGTGTCAATTTCATGAACTATAACTAATTCTCGATGATTTGATGAAGACACCACAAAACGTTTGTTTATAAAGTGCCTCATATGTAACGCTAATTAAGAATTGATATTTTTCTTCAACTTGAAAGACCAAGTTTATTATTCATTTATTGCGTTACAAAACAAAAAACCTGATCCATGAAATACTGGATAAACTTTGTATAAGTCGTTGCTTTTACGATGCAGGGGGTCAACTGATGGGTACTCTCATGTTAGTTCGGGTACTATGATTAATTCGTGTTTAAATAAAACCTGCCAGAGTTTAAATTATTGAACATTGTTATGCATACTTGAAATTGTATATTAATTCTTCCGAATATGGAGTATAGGATTTTTTTCGTGGTAATTTGGTTTGCGTTCGTGACATTATAAAATAGGAACAGTAAAAAACTCGCCATTTTTAGCAATTTAATAAGGGTATACCATATTGTTTTCCACCAATCGATGTCAACATTTAGTTTGATTTACGAATGAGAAATTCAAATAATTCCCTGAGATAAATGGAAAATAATAAATTGAAGTTAGGGAATTACTTTCGGTAAGAATTTGAAACATGAGAGAGGCGTTGGTACAGTGACATTCTGAGTAATTAAAGGCACCGGAGGCGTGAAATGTTGACTGTTCGAAAACTGAAAAAAAAAGAAAGAAATATAATTGTTTTCGTGGTTCCAGTTGACTTGCTTAACAAGACTAAACATTGTCGTTGGAGATAAAACATAAAACAACGTATAAAAAGAGTGAAAGAGAATGGGAGAGACAATGTTTTCGGAGAATCAAATCTTCACCTATGAGCAAGAAGCATAAGTCGCTGCTTACCCACCCCCGTGCAATTACAGCGCTGCTTCAAACCGCCGCGCCGCGCCGCGCCGCGCCGCACCGTGAGGCGACACTGGGTCTCCATCGTTCACTTTAGGTAAGTGCGTAGGCGCGCATACTTTACAAGCCGAATCCGCGCGATCACGCGCTGCTGTACCCGACAGATCTGCCACCAACACCGACAGAAAACAAGAATAGGAAAACACATGGCGAAGGAAGGGAAACGTGGGGAGGGGATTTAGAGTGAAATGAGATAAATCCCACCAACATTTCTGCTGTATGGCTACAAAGTGAATTTTCATGCTATTCACGAGAGGAAATACGCATGGAAATAAAGAGTTGTAATATTTGAGTCAAATATGTTTCTATTATTTGCCTTCTTTTCTTTTTTTCGTCGATATTTTCTTCCGGTACTACCTATTTGACAGAGAGACTTTCATCTTTATACTATTTGAGTCAGTTATACACAAAATTTTGCTTATACTAATCAACAATGTAATTCCTACTACTCTATATGTTTTTATATTGTAAAGAAAAGAACACATCTATTTTACCAAAATTGCTGTATGTAATTGTAATTAAATGTATTTCTAAAACGTTACATAGTTTCTGGTACACATACAAAGAGAACAAAAAAGATTAGCATAGATTCAAAAAGGGATCATTAGTTTTAATCCACAAATTCAAGTGCAAATATTGTTAAACCAACCTAACCAGGATAGTTTTCGTTCTAACTTTGTCACTCATACAAAACACCTTTTTGCAAAAGTATCTCATGAGATTCATTATCTCCCATATGATTAAATAATAATATAACTAATACTATTAAACATGCAATAATTACATGTTGGAAATTCTTTTTGTGTATCTTGGTGACAGCTATAGAACAGAAGGCTTGTAGGATCGAGTATGGCCGCATTTCTATGCAAAATGTTTTCTCTTTTTAAAGGCAATTTTCCTATTGGCGGAGTAAGATATCTTACATTACCTGATCATATACTTTCATATCTCGACATATGATCAGTAATGTAAATTGATCAGAAAAAAGGTAGAAACCTATAAAAAATTAAAAAAGAATAAATTTGCTAATACCCTCTGATTGGTTGCAAGCTGTTCAATCAAGATATCAAGGAAACCTATACGTTCAGAACCTTGGAGATCGGTGGCGAAAACGAATGTTATGGACTATGTTCATAGTAAAAAGTCATCAACTTGCATTTAGCCCCTCTGTCGCGTTCTTGCTCTTCACCATGCCATCCCCAGTTCAATTCCCAGTTGGACCAGAAATAATTGTAGCTTTTCATATTAATGTCCCAGTTCATATAGCTGTGACTACTGAAAAGCGAACCCTCCTTCCTCTATCCAGTTTCTCCTAGTATCAATAACTAACCACTTCTACTAATCCCTCCACGTGAGCCAAGTTGTTGGTAAACCCAGTTAAGCGGTCCACCTACTAACAATAGCTGATCACTCCTACCTCTTATCGCTCCATGTAGATAAGCTTCAATAGCACGCTAAATTTCCCATTTACAAATACTGCAATGGAAAAAAAATTGAATTTTCATTTCGGCGCATCCTGTTCACCCGTATTGTTATTTTATACGAAGAATATGGCCTAGATTTCGTAGAGGAATAGATTCACTCTTCGTTAACTACCAAGGAATCATCTCACCACTTGATCTCATTATTCATAGGCAAAAGGAAAAAATCCAAGGATGAAAGAGGGAAAGATTAGTATGTAGGCCTATTCAACAATTCCAATAACTTTGCTCGATTTAACTACATAAAAAATGATTTATTTTGACTGTAAATATTGGTTACATTTGTGGCAACATCACAGCCTTTAACAGTTCATTTATTGTCATATCAAAACCAAAGTCAACGCAAACTATCCAACAACGAACTCCCATGGAACCCAAGGGGTCTTGGCCTCGGTTTTAGGAGAAGGAGCTGTGGTCAGCATCTCGCTCTGACCGGTTTGACCCCAGGATAGACCCGGTAATCATTTAACAGCAAGATGTGTTGGCCTGGGAGTCAGTCTGGATTATTACTATATCACCCCAATTTATTAACGTATATATACCAAGATACGTACTAAACATCATTACCATTATCTTTCTAAAAGAATCGGGATGATTTACAGTAAGTGGAAAACATTATAGATGGATGTAACGAAGCCCTAAAATAAACATAGATGTAACTATGTTTATAGCTGTGACTCAACAATATTTCAAGTAGACTCTCCTAATTCTAATAAAACAACTCCTCCACGCTGACTCCTGGATACGTAAACACAAGTTTATTCTATTTTCTTTCAACTACCCTATCCAATCCCTTCTCATGCTCCTTCTGCATTAACGTGAATACACAGAACCTTCCCAGCGGAGAAGTTCAATTTACGACGTCTCACGACAGAGGACATACGATATGAACTTGTCTGTCCGGGATAAACCGCGTCTTAGTAGATACAACTACCAACATTTCGGCCATCATGCTGTGGCCTTCTTCAGGGCAATGTCAGAGTCGTACAGACCTAAGTCGCTGTCGTACACAAATTCACGTTTCTAAGTCATCACTATTAAGTGCACATAAATATGGAAGTGAAGTATTAAAAACTAGCCATTGTAATGTATTAAAACCAAACTCTACATGGCCAAACAATATAAAAACTTCTTCTTTACTATCTTCACAAAATAATTTTTTTTTAAAATAGTGGTAAAAATAATTTCAAAACTTCGTTGTTCGGGTTCTCCTTACAACATCTTTACTTATCCTTGGATATACTGCTTTGGCAATTATTAGGGTTTTAAATATTACTTGTTTTCTTTAGACATACTAATGCAATACTGATATTAATTCATGTTTTGTTTTTTTTGGAATTCGTGTAATTTTCAGGTTGTTTCAAGTATCTGATTCTACTCTTTATTGGCATTATAGGTTTGTTTTGTACATTTTTTTCTCCTGAACTGTTTATTTAGTTTGTTTGTTAAATTGAAAATTGCATAATCAAACTGTTTATTAATTTGTACTACTCCCAAGCATTTCTAGTGGTCTGACAAGCACTAGATTAACTATATTTGAAGTAAATAAAAAGGCAGTTTAAATTTATAGTCAGGAATTCGATTAAAAATACCTCTAAAATACAACGAAATAATAACCTATTGAGAATGTACCACAGAATTTGAGAAACATGATGAATATTGAATACAGAAATTGCAAAACTGTAGCACCCATTACTGGTAGTCATTTATTTGTATTTTACTTATTCAAAATTATATGATTTAATGTAAGAAATCACGTTGACTTTAAAGTTTAAGTGTAGGGAAAACAACATTTTTCCACTTTACGTCCTTGTTCAAATTTCGTCTGTTATACAAACTTTGCACGTCCAGGCAGTCGTCGCATGCTAACAATGTTGCAAAGAAAGACGGACCTCCACTTGAATACTAAAACTAACCACAATTATCTCTAGAACTGAGAAATCTTCGAAATACTTCCAAAATTTGATTTTGATAACGTGATTCCTGTTTTATCCGCAGCGCGTTTGAACGTCGCATGTATTGCTCCGGGCTACAAGTGACACGTGTATCATTTCTCACATATTTTCTTCATAGTGTTTTTTTTTTCATTTTCCACAACTGTATATGGAGAAGAATATTTGTGTGTTCGTATGTTTGATAGTTTATCCAATATGCATATCTTTACCACTTGACGGATCTTATCAAACGGTGAATCTGTCTGGAACGGTCTGGGAAGAAGACGATCCTGTAAAATATTTTAAACTTTTGACTGTTCTCCGCAAACGAAAACGCATTTTTCCTGCTTGTTGAATGTATCGTTGTATTATTGTGTGCGTTAATTATTGTATGTATCCTTTCTTATCCGAATGCGGGTAATAGGTATTGAGCGTATTAATCGTCAAGATAAATATAGAGATTACTTCTGAGTTGATATTTATCAAATATGTAAAATTTTAGAACCAATTCAAACTCCTGGTTGAGTTCGGCTTGTAAGGTATATGAATGAAATTTAATCATTCGATTTAGTCAGATTTTCTACACACAGGCGGACAATGGGACTAAACATTTTTTCCGGTATATATTTTTCGTCAGAATATCGCGATTGATTTTGAAGGAAGAGAGAGTAAACAAGAATTTTTTTTGTTCGTACATAAATAATTATAAGCCACGAACAAATATTTTTCTGTTTCAATTCCAAATTTCAAAATAATATTTATATTAGTGTAGATAAAAGATAAAACAGGAACGTAATTTTTGGAAAAACTTTCATTATGGCTAGTTTGAAAGAATTTAGAGGGTGTCGTGTTTACAAAATTACAAAATACACAGATACACAACAAAACCAATACACCTCAAGACCATAATTATATAATTGTTATTGAGGTACAAATTTTATGTAATATACCAAACAAATGCAAGAATAACGAAGCACAATAGATATCAGATATAAAAACAGGGATGAATTGGTGCATTCTACTCCTTTCTTCTTAGAAAAATTATACAAAAAAAATTACGAATACCAAAATAGAATACAGAAACAACTAAAGTATAGTATTCTCAATTATCAAAAATAAATATTAAAAATATACCGAGGCTTCAGAAAATTAAAAGATGGAATCGCGTATTTCATCCCTTCCCAGTACATCTTTCTTTATATTTGGAACTGATTTTTGGAAAGTTCATTGCAAACTCACTGCTTTCGTCCGCATTTTTATCGTCTCTTTTGAAAAACAACAACACACAAATCAAGCTTTCCAACACAATTTGAGTATTGTGATCGCTGGGACAGATTTATTCCGTAATGCAACTAGCGAAGAGTTTTTTCGCTAATCCCAAAATTTGAGAACTAGTATGCTTTATGCTAACAGACCCAATTAAAACCTAACCCGTTTGAAACCTAAGACAGCAGTTAACCAAGGCGAGTCGTATCATGTCCAAACTGTTCACATAAATGATTACGTTGCAAAATACATCGATTAAAGATTCAAAGTAAAACTATATTGACAATTATTTGGTGTGAACGAGCCGTGACCCTTATGGAAGATCCGCCATGAGTAAAAGTAAAATCATATATGAGACTTCCAATAAGAACATGTTTGGTGCGCGCGAGTAGTATGGAATCACCTAGGGTATTTCATTCGTATTCTCTACTATTAGACAAATATGATTATTTTAATAGAAGAAAAATAGATTGATAAAATCGATATACAGCAAGTTCATAACTATTCAAACAGGTTGAAAAATTATATTTTACAAATTCTTTCTGGTGATACAAACTACTTTATGTACAGGCCACTATTGTGTCCTTCAAGTACCCAGCTTATGACTTTTTATTTTTCAAATCTTAAGCGCAGAGCGCATGGATTAAAACGCGTTTCATAAGAACGTGTACACCAATGAAACCCTTTTCCTGAAACCCAACATCTTATAATATAATTTTCTGTTTTATAATTAATAATTGTTGGAATTATTGACAAGATTTCTCTGCAAAGTATCTCGCGGACTACCACCGGTTGGCAATCGCTGACTAGGTCAAAGAAAAATTTCCCTCTAATATATATTAGTACTTTCACGAATACTTCTCCACCGCTTCTTCTAGATTTAATTTGTGCTGCATTCTATCTTTCGAACTTCAATTTTTTTTTTTTTTAGGTTTCAGGGCTTGTCTCCATCTAGGTCATTAGAGCCCGTAACTTCATTTCTAGTCTATTTGGATGAAGTTACATGAAACTCGGTGTGCATGTCCCACTCAATGCATTTAAATGAGTTTTGTTGCCCAATGAAACGTGTGAATCGTGTAAGGACAACAGCATGAATTAGAGGTCTGGTTTCTATTGAAAATAGCAGCCGATAATATATCTCAATTAGCTAGTTCGTTAATTGTTTTTATTGGTACGAAGTATGGAAACACATATTAAAAGTATTAACATATTAGATTTCGTTCTTCTTTATTTGTATTCCTTTACTACAAATTACTTGTCTGGGATACCGTAATATTTATTTTTTACTATGAAAATAGATTCAGAATTATCTTACTTATGTTTTTCCTGCTTATCATTTCCTCTGTACTTCATAAGAATTGGAACATCGAGGCTATCAAAATCTTAATCGAATCATGAAGATAGCAGCTGCACTTTCATCATGAATGCCTTTCTCTAAGTCATTGAACAGTCATTGCGTGCGAATCTCCAAGCACGTATAAAGAAGAAAATTGTGCGCGGTAAAGAGCATACATATCTTTCATCTTGAAGCATGCAATTTCGCATGCAGCGTTGCATGAAAATGTGCATCGTCGTAATTCACCTTAACTGGAAGTCGATCACATGAGGGATCAAACGTCGTATCCAGAGTGAAACGATTTCGAATGAACTCGGCATCACGGAGGGGAAAACAACTAGTAGACTAGTAGTTCTATCGTACGTTCTCGGCATTATATCACAAAAGCAACATGACATCACAGCCCTGAAGAGATAAAAGTTATCGATTTTTGACTCACAATGTCCGAGTGCCTACTCGGAAATGGAAGTTTGCATCGTTTATGGCCTGGTGAAAATGACGACGGTGGTGTGTAGTGGTAGCACACCTGCGGTCTTATAGGAACTCCCGGGTTCGAGTACCAGTCCATCGTACTTTTTACCTGCCCGTAGATGACTTAAGTTATCGTCGAATTATGCAAGGAAAAATTATCCAAATGAATTGAAATTAGACCGTAACCTTTTTACTAAAACGTTTGCTAAGTGCTTTGAATATATATTAAGAGTTTGGTGATGTATGATACTTATTTCAGCGATTTAGCATCTTTTCATTGTGCTCCCTTGTCTCATAGTTGACAATATGGAGCATCTTATTCTTCATTTTCCGTTAAAGACCTCAAATATTTCACTCTATTAACTTAGACTCACAGGCAAAGGGTTGTAAGGGGCAAGTCGTTACCTCCTTACGAAAACTTTTTTCTTAATTCCGTATTTATTTCTTTATTTCTCAGCCTGCAAACAAAAATAACCGTCCATGATTGAAAACAGGAAAATGCATCCATTATTTTAGTATTTCATAGTATGAAAACTTATCAAGATGCATACATCTATATGAGGTTACATCCACAAAATAACACTTACCTAAAAAATTTCATTTCGCTTATTTCATATTATTGTTATACATTTTGTGTTAATGTTTCATTTTCATATAAATACAATTTTGTATACTATCTTGAAAATGAAGTTATATAAAAATTAAAACTCGTAATAAATTTTAAATCAATATAATCTATTTATTATATTGCTATGAGTGCAGCCACCATTCAAAATATGTTTTTAGTTATACTTCTAATGAGTTATCTATCGGAAGAATGTTTGTCATCGACGTGTAATTCATTCTTTACTGCTTACTTTTATCATCTAGGGCTACATAGTAAATATATTAATAGTTTGTAAGGTTATTTTCAGAAAAAATAATTGCAAATTAACAAATACAAGTTATGTAACCTGAGGAGGTTACTTTAACAGTTATTACATATCGTATTAAATATTCAAGCACTGTTACAGTTGATAAAAAATTTACGAAGAATTTTATTTTTAAATGTTTAATTCAACGTAATATTTTTATAGCATAATCTTTGATACGAACCAAACTTTCGTAAAGCATTTAATTCTACTTCCCTATCCACTACGAACTCTTTCTGTTTGTGTAATTTTAAGGAAAGTATATGTATATCTTGTTCAAGTATATTAAATGTGTGTTTTGTGAATCTGCTTTCATACTCATCTATTATGCTTGTTGAAACAAACAAGTCCCCCCATATCCTTTCCTGTGATACAACGAATTATTCGTTTGTAACAATCTTTTTCTCAAAATAAATTTTGCTCCATGTTGCGAAATCTGGAAAATATTGTATAAGAAGGATGCAAGTGAAAGGAGTGACGCCGTCTAAACTAATCATTAAATCTTTCCATTTTAACACAAACATTTTTGTGAAGCAGTTAACTTGTTTTTTTGTTTCTTTTTTATTTTTATTTCATATTGGAGATTTTATCAAACATCTTCGTGAGCCTCACAATTTATCATTGTTTCGATCATGTTGTCTATATTTCAGAAATACCTATTAAATCACTAAGTACTTGTGATGTATTTCTCTTCTGTAATGCGAATTCTTATGTGAAAATCAGAAATAAACGTCCAGGTATCTCTATCGTATTTCACTTTCTCAATTATTCCAATATTCACACAGTCTACTTCGATCTCATCTTGTACTCTTCCCCTCCAACTTGAAACATGAGAACTTTACGATTCTATGGAATCATGTCGTCGACCTACGCAGGACACGACGAAGCATCGACTTCTGTCCGTGAGCACACTTCGATTGCTCACGCCCGTGCGACTTTGGGAACGTTAAAAGCGTTTCAAACTCTTTATTTTTGCAAAGCTTTCAGTCTTATTCGCTGGTTTTGTTTTGCATGAAGAGAATTATTGTTGTGTATGTTTCATGGATTAGCAGAAGAGATAGCGGAGACATTTATTTCTTACAATTATTTTGCAACATGAAAGCAATTGTCTCATATCGTGTCGTTATGGTCTATATGATAATAAATTCATGGCGTAAATTTTATGTTCAACTAAATAATGATCGTTTCTTATACAAAATTATCTGGATGTTATTTTAACTTTTTATACTTTCATACTCAAAAAGACTGTATTAAAAAAATATTAATGGAGTTTCACTGATTTTATCTCTCTTGTATAGACAGACATGATTATTTCAAATTTAGAGATAAGAAAATAGACATGTTGGAAAATTTCATTTCCGAATTAAAAAGAAAGTCAATGTCTTCATCTTTTGAGGAAAAGATGTTAGATGTCTATTCGTCAAGTTGGACGAGTTTTGAAGGAAGTTCGATTATGGTGTAGTGGAGTTAAAAATCGTTTCTATGTTGTTCCAAATCGTACAATGACTAATGATCGTTACAAATGCGAGATCTTGAGTGATGTAATGGTGTAATTTCATGTGATGTAATAGAGTTTCAATATCATGTATTGTTGCGTTCAATGTTTAAATAATCAATGATTTGCTCTTTATTTATTCTTCCTCCTCACACATTGTATTGTTACGTGGGTTATGTTAATTTAGCTATTTACATTTTGTCATTCTCTTAATTTTGAATTTATTTTAATTTATTTTTACATACCCTTAAATAAATGAGCCGTAAGGATGAAAAGTTCTCAAAATTACTTTAATGCAAATTACTATTTAATACACCTATATCAACAGAATGTTATTCTTTCATCTGGAAAAAATCTTAACATAAAACATATACGCGATATTCGAAATGTTCATGATGAACGAAATGGCTTTCCCTATACTGGTGATATAAAAAGTAGCTTCTGAGAAGAAGGCATATCGATATATAAAGAGTTAGTTGTCACTATCGTGTCTATGAGTTAATTGCACGTCACACACAAAATTATTTAAATAAATAGATTCAAATTTTAAAATGTCTGTTGAAATTTGTACTTGCAATATTTTCACTATAACTCGTACTAAAGAATATAATGAGAAAATTGAAACGATTTATCCACAAATAATTCAGATATTAACATTGCTTACTATGTTTGTGATACTTCGTTGAAAATGATGATCGTAAAGATGTGTGCCCTGTCCTTGATTGAAGAACACTATCATTGAGAATATTACTTAAAATGTTGTAAAGACCAGTGGTTTTAGGAAACGGTATAATTTACTATTCGCAATGAACTGAAGGGAAAATCTGACTGGTTCTCTATTAAATGGTAAAATTTTTAGATTACGAAATTATTTCGATCATACTTCTTTGATTTGTTACCGTCTGTCAGAGAAACTTTAAGGAAAAACTTATGCGATTAGAGAAGAAAAATTTCTGACAGAAAGTGTTATATAAATTGTTACTTTGTTGGAGAAATTAATCAATTTAAACCAAAACACTTTACCTCACAGTCTTACAAATAGCTCCAAACATTACTTTCCCTGAGCATGGCCTAGTCATTCGCATGCCGGCTGCAATTCTTCCTCCCCTAACCTGTTTTGTTTGCACGCAAATATCTTTTACCAAAAGGCGGGGAAGATGGTTTATCTCATCTTCATCCGTATTCAAACTTCGAGCGACCACACCAAGACTGGTGTCGTTGCTTCAAAAGCGTAAAGAATAAAAAATCCTCCGTCTTAGGGTAAACCTTGCCTTCGATATAGTGACTTGAGTCAAAGCTAACGAGGAGCGGGGAGGAACGTATAGGATTCATTTGCAGCCAGTCTTAGTTCACAATGCGACCTGGCTTAGGTTTGCCAAACGATGGAAAATATCTTCATTTACATATCGCGGATCGCGTCTGAAGCCGCTGGAACTAACTACTGCGTGGTCTGGTGCTCTGACGTCTGTTAACGGGACATCGCAGTGGATAAGGAAGGGGAAAGTGATAGCCATGCAAGCGTTTAATGAGTGACGGGGACTGTTGTGATAGAGATTGTACAGGGAAATGACTTCCAATGTCAATGCTACTTGATAGACGGGAAAACAAATGAAGAAGATGCAAATACGAAGATAATGGAAGTAAAAATCAAACGCTCGGTGATTAAGGTAAAAAGAGTGTGGTTAAGGAAGACAGTGTGTGCTCCATGATTTAATTCAAGTAAATAAATACTTCTAATGTTATTGCGGAGAATATCGAGCTAAGGCAGGTCACGTTGAAGAAAATACTTGTTAGAAACTTTGTGAGAGATTCTAGAGATGTTGACATCTTGAAGAAAAACTTTTCATCTTCATATTGAATTTAAATAATTTGAATTTATATTTGTGAATAACTGTCTAGTAAAATGATGTAGTGTAAATTAGTAAACATACAAGAGAGTCTACTACTTGAATTTTGTGTATATTTTAAATCGTTTAACCAATGGATTTCATCACTAATCAAACACAGTATTTTAGTTTTAGACATCCAAATGTTTAAAAATAAGTTAAAGTTAATAAAATCCGTTTTCAGAGAAAACTACTGTACCCGAAACCCGGAGGTGGAATATATCATTATTTAAAACTTAAGTATGAAATAAGTTTTTACAGTTGAGTTGTATTTAGCTATATACATTATATTAACTTACATTAAGATATATATGAATATTCTATATGGTACGTTTCTTGCTCAACTGGGGACTTTAGAGACATTTTAAAGTGAAGATCATTAAAATTACCGCACATACAGGGGATTTCGCCGTGTAGGTTAACACCTAATAAAAATATATATATAAGAAACACAGAAAACATGTTCTAGTGAAAACTGGTCAAAACGCTACCTAATAATATTCAAAGTGTGAATATAAATTGAAATTTCCATTTGAAATTAAAGGCAGGTTTGAAGGTGATGTGAATATATTTTATCGGGAGAATAGATGTGTGAACTAACGTACATTTTTCCTTTGAGCAGTAAGAAAATGTTCAAAATACCATCCATCAGTGCAAATAAAAAAAACTTTTATCCGGATTCAACTCAGAATTTTATCAGGATTCAATTCAACTAAATATTTGAAAAGGAAATGATATTGTTTGCTCAATTGATGCGCTAAATACGCTATATCCATACACCGTATGTAATGTAATTTCTTCTCGCTTGATTTCACAGCAATTTTACACGAATTTATCATGTTTTCAAAATTATTGACATATTTTAGCAGCTATCTCTCTTGAAACATCCAATTTGATTGGAAACATGTACACCTGCTCTGTGTCAATTCCAACTCAGTAAATAACAACCATATTGCCTCGAAAAGGTTACATTCGAAGTGTGACATGTTTTTTTCAAATGAACGATGAGACTTGGAAATTACTAGGAGCGGCGTTGGTAACGAAGACAGAAGTGATTGTTGTATAGTGTGATGGGTGCTGTTTAACAGTTTGAAAATTTTGGACATTAAATAGTTGTATGTATGGAAACAGGTATTGTGAAAGAATCATTTTCAACAATTAAGAAGCAGGCGCACCAAGCTACTTCAAGGGGAGGCGCTCGTTTTCGTTCCCCACCATCTTCTACTACCGCTAACCACTTCTACCCTTCTCCCGCCAAATGTATTTCTCGTGGCAAAAAAATATATTTTTTGTTACTATTTTTTTAGATCTGCTTTAAATTTTAATTAGAATTGAGCATATTGAACAAGAATTTTTTAATCGTGTGATCATTAAATTGAAATAACATTAAATTTAAAATAATTACTTTAGTACATTATTGTACTTATTGAAATTAAAAAGAATGAAATGATTGTACACTTTTTGTATTAGATTTATGGTTTATTCTAGATCTGTCGTAATGTGTACTGATTTTCGTAAATGCTGTATGTTTTCTTAATATTCATTTAATTGTTTTATTGATATACAAGTTTTTAATACTTGTATTGTGAAATATGTAATCATTTCAAACATTAATTATATATATAAAATTTGACCTACGAAATCAAATTCGAACCTTTCGAGTCATCAATAATTGTATGGTGAAGGTAACTGACATTACTTGAATTGTCAAGACAGTTTTGTTACTCCATTCACGAAGCAGAGGCGAAAGGACAAAAATGTAGTTAGCTCCCTCTTGTTGTAATGAAAATTTGCAATGACAACGGAAATAGTGTAATAGTTATGGACAAAAAGAAACAAACGATGAAGAACACGTCGATGCTGAGAGTAATAGAGAAGAAAACGCAAATAATATTCCTCGACATGTTTTGAGGAGTGAAACAAAACAGCGAACGGAGAAGAGATAGTATTTAAATGCCATATGAAGAAGGATAAATGAAATTTAGATGTGATATTTATGATTTAAATAGATGAAATAAAAAGAGAGATGAGAAAGGGAAGATGTGACAGGGCCCATACAACTGGTGAAACTTACATCACTGTTGCAACCAAGAGTATCCGTGTTCGGGGTTGAGCGTGCCATGTGGAATCGGCGTGGAGTGGAACTGTGGATGGGAACGTCACGGAGTCGTGAGATACAGAGTTGCCCAAGGAGGACGACGGCTCTCAGGACCACGGAGTCCCGCTGTCTGGGACCGGGTCTCCGCTCAACAGCCTGCCATTGCTACCACCATCACCACCATCGTTAACTTTACCAACAATTGCCTCAGCTCCCTCATCAGATTCTTCAAGTCATCGTCATTGAATAATACTGCTATTATGAAATCCCTATTCGTTATTCATTGATTTTTTGTTTATTGCAATGACATTCTCTCCCACCTTACATGCTATGGTAGAAGGAATTGGAAGGTAGAGATGTTGGGTTGTCGGAGGTACCGAACAAACATTGGTCTTGTGTAGGAAAACATAGCTGAAACGTACCTAGTTCGATCCATCAAAACCGCGGATCAAAACGGGGTTGTGCGTTCGGAAATATGACGCTATTTCTACGCATCTGCACATACACATATCTAGATTCATACATAACTAATACATACCTACATAGAAGATAAGGTGTCAGAATGTATTATGTCCCGGTTGGCATTATAACCCATCCCAACCTCTAGGGGTTTAATATTCCCGGAAACCGCCAATGAATGACAACGTGTAGAATACCCCACACTCAAAGCACACCCATGAAAGTGGTCGCCCACGGGGTAGTTTGCATATTGCTGTCACATTATAGGCTGCTCCATAAGTCTGATTTTTTTCTCAAGTAAATTAAAGTAATTTCTCTTTATCCATTCCGTTCTTTATTAGTTTCTTTTATCGCGGAATCGATTGGTATTGTTGGTTTTCACGTAGAGTCGACCAGGAACTTGTTAAAAAGGCATCTTTCAGAATGTTGACATATGGCTTTATGGCCCTTGTGAGTTATATTTGCGTGTCTGAAACATTAGATAATATCATAGGACGTTTAGTATGAGACCGATTTACAAGTATCATTGCCAGTTGTTCTTGCTTTCTATTTTTTTAACATAATCGATTTTCCGAGAAAACTGTTTACTTCAT
This sequence comes from Laupala kohalensis, assembly GCA_002313205.1. Classification (NCBI taxonomy): domain Eukaryota; kingdom Metazoa; phylum Arthropoda; class Insecta; order Orthoptera; family Trigonidiidae; genus Laupala; species Laupala kohalensis. Next base: position 3,444,864 of record NNCF01127530.1, on the reverse strand, counting down.
TTCTAAACCATTGAGACTGAAAAGAAGGAAGTCACTTTTCTTTCGTTTACCTAATTGTTTAATAAAAACAGAACTGATAGTGGTACATAACATCAAGTGGTGGTAATATAACCCAGAGGTAAGAGTTTGGAAAATCAGTATATTCGTACAGAACAATGGGTGGAAAAGGAACTTTTTTACTACTTAAAAAGATATTCTCAAAAGTAATTATATTCTCAAAAGTTCCGAAAATGGAGACTGGAAAAACACCGAAAGCTTACGTGGGCCGTGATAATCTCCGACATCTTGTTCCCAAAATAACAACAACAACAAAATCGTCAGTTGACAAAAAGTATTGAAGAAAATATTCCATTGTACTCTATCGATGGTCTCCTTGTAACGCCAACTCTGTATTCCTTAAACCATCGACTTCATCATGATCATGTCTGCAATTTTGGAAAGGTTTGTTCATAATTATTTTTCAATGTTCTAAACTAATAACGCACCAAATTATTGTGACAATTCATTACTTTCAACGATAAATTTTGCGTTTATTTTCGAAATAGTACGCACGTTCTAGTTTTCGTAGAAAAATGAGACGTTTCAATAAGACTTTTCTTGTTACGTTACGAATTTCTGAGATAAACAAATCCAAACTATTTTCGCATAGTTCGCTTTCCCAACCATAAAAATGTCAGTGTTTGCTATTTATCAATTATCTACTGAAGTATCATTTACAGGGTAATTGCCTCCACTTCCGTTCTCAAAATTAAAACATTCTGGCGTCTCATTACCGTTTCTTATATTTACTCTTTGGAGACAGCTCTTCATGTTTTTATATTCTAATTTCTCCGTTAACACATTACCAGAAGTAGCGAATACTTCTGTTTTCTTTTGATAAGATCACCCATTCCTTTCACATATATCATCCGCCTTTGTGCACCAAGGTGTCATTCCTTTGTTTCACCGTGCTATTTCGTCTCTTCCTTCACACACTTCTTCTACACAAACACGACCATGACAAAGTATGTCCAGAGAGAACAAGTATTTCGTACAGCGAAGAAAGCCAGCGGGGTGCTCTAAGCAGAGAACGGATTCTAGTGTAATGGGTCGTCACCTCTCAGCAAAGGGAAAAAAACTGCGAGATAAAGGAACAACTCATATATTGAAATGCCGTTCTTGTTCCTTTCGTTCTAATGATTTATTGAATACTTATTATAATTATTACCATATCGAATCTCCATCGTCACACCAACTCATTTTTTCAGTCAGAGGATGGTTTATTTCATATTTAATATGAAGTCAATTTGCAATCCTTTTTCCAAAAAATCGAACAATAATAATATTTTTTTGCTGTTTTTCGAAATAGTTCATACATTAAAGCTACTAGAAGATTAGTATGTAAAGATGGAATATTATGAAACTCTACGTTGAATTATTTGTCGTTATGAAAGGGAAGTATAATCAAACTATAGTAAATAATAAAAACATTAGTTTTATATATGTAATATATTTGACATATAATAATGTACTACGAAGAACAGTATCCAAAATACAATGAAATATAATTGAAATACCCACAAACAAGTAAACTGTTTTTGAAATTGTTGAACACATTTAAAAAAATAAAAAGTTTTCCTTTCTTTCACCGAAAAAGCTTAATATACTTTTAATTCCGAGGTGTGCGATTATTAGGTAACTATATGTTTGAAATTCAAAATTATATGTTTTGCTGAAAAGTAAACAGTCTCCAAATAATGGTTCATAAAATAACTAACTCTTCGATCAATTATTTTCAATCCGAATTTACCAAATTTGTAAACATTGTATCGTTTCGATTTTTATTAATCGTCGAAGCATCACTTCTCCACGCCTTGAGCGGGCGCCTACGCAGATGTACGCGCACCGCCTTTCGTCCTGAAAATCCCAGGTGGATGTCAGGAGCTGGGTCTCCGCGTCGCCCGCTCGCTCTGCCTCGGACCTGCGCTCCACTCGCCCCGCACCGCGTCCCGCTTCGTCCCATGAAACAGGCGCGTCGCCCCCCGTTGCCCGCCTTATAAATTGATGCTGCGCGGGCGTCTTGTAAATCAAGAGGACAAGCATCTCCGGTATCCCGAGTGCCAGCCGCGAAATATGGCCGAGGCTCGGCGTGCGACGGTGGCTTTGGGGACGAGAAACGGAAGAATGGCGGAGGCGAAGGGGTTGGAGCTAAGGGATGTGTTGATGGGTATTAGAGGATTTATAGAGGAACCGGTTTATGAACAAGTTGGTGCTCTTCCCATGTGTGGGGAATACGGAGTAGTAGTATCACAAATTAAACAATAAGTTATAAAAAATCATCTCATCAATCCATTACAACTCATAATTTTTACTAGACTACCGTAGTGTTTTTAATGGACGTATTGATTAATATATGCTATAGTATTAATATATGCTATATATATAAGGTAATTTTAATGACCATAAAAGTTTAAAATTACGTAACAGTAACAACATACCTATATTGAAATCATTAACGTAATGACAATGACCCCGGTTATAATTTTAGGTAAAGTGTTCACACAGAAATAAATATTTGTGTAAATAGTAAAAATCATCTTTATTTCTTACCTTTATAAATTGTATCGTATATTGTGAGATTTTAAAAGCGCTATTTATTATATTTACGGTCCGTCGTTCCGAAGTATTTCAACATTTGTTTCACTACCCTTTGTTATTTACATGGAAGAAATACTTATTTCCTCTTACTCAAAACATATAATTTTGATATTTTAGTCATCTTTTTTATCAAGAAATCGCACGCTCTGAAATAAAGAGGTGTATACCGTAATTAAAAGAATATCATTTTTAGTGAAAGAAATATTTTTTAATTGCTAAACAAGTTTTATTCAACAATTCCTAAAAAGACTGACTTTTTCTGACATTAAACTCCATTTTTTTCATCGTACTTCGATTACTGTTCTACGTAGTGTCGGTCACATTTAACAAAAAATATATATAATATAATTTTATACTTTTAATACTGCATTATTTTTATTTTGTTGTACGTCTTGATAATTTCAAATTACTGTTTATATGTTCTAATCTATCACCGAACTACATTTCTATGTATACGTGTAATTAATTAATTTGAGAGGTGATGCAATGATTAATACCATAAGAAATGAACACCGCTTAATTGAGTAAAACATTCTCGTATCATATAATACTACCATAATATTGTGACATTTGTACTGCTATTACCATCATTATTAAACGTCGTTAAATTTTATAACTTATTGTGACATTATCGGAAGTATTGGAGAGAGGAGTGTGGACGTCTGTAGTGACATCAAAATAAAACTACATCTGACGCATGGAGCGGTGTCTTCGTAGATAGTCCAACACGACAAGAAATCGTGTGGTGAAGTTTGCGAGAATTGCTAATTTACGCACTCGTATGCTGTGTTTCCGTGAAAGTCTGCCGAATAAATCAGGATCCAATTTATTTACACATCCACCTCAAACCTCGAATAAAGCTGTTTAATTTATGGCGTGATTGTAAAAGAATTTTCTTTCTTTTTCTGTTCTCCATTCCATTGAAGAACCTGTTGAAGTTTTCTTTTGGTCCTTCCTGTAACTTCGTGTTTTATTTTTACACAATAATTAGTTACAAAGATGTTATATTTTTCTCATTCATACCAACCCTAAAACATTTCACGCCGTATTGAATGAAAAAAAGAGTAGCAAATTTAATAATTCAAACGTTCATACACTCCCGTAACTAATTCGTCTCTACCTTCAGAAATTCTTCTTAATCCTTTCATAAAAATTATGGCATCTTCGGAGTATCCCATTCACTAAGACCTCTGATAGAGCCATCTAACACCTAAAATGTATTCCATATATGAGAGATTACAATTATCATCTATCCTACACGGAGAATTATGAAGTCTGAAACACTATCTATACCCCCTTTTAACCTCGTTCATCCCGTTCCTTATATATGTAACTCATTTAAAACAACTAAAAATTCTGTGATGAGTTAACTATTTTTAATATTAATGTCTACGAACGAAATACACCAGTATAAATGTTATGAAACAACAATATTTTATTATGTTCAATTAATTGAACTAGAACAATACCAAGAGGAATCTTATCATTCTTAGTAATGAGCAACTAGAAATTAACTTTATTTCTCAAACAGATTCATGAATTCAAAAATGAGTTATTCAAGTAACTGATTTTTGTTTTACAAACTTATTTAAGAAAACATGGTAATAGATCGGTCCACAATTAGGGACCCTTAAAATTATTAACCTTTTAATTTGTGTTTAATGTGATACTGGTTATGTAAAGGATTATTTAGCATAGTGGTTTGCAAAGTAGTGCAGTGGATATGAACTTGTTTGTCTGGGATAAACCGCGTCTTAGTAGATAAAACTACCAGTGTCTCGACCATCATGTTGTGGCCTTCTTCAAGGCAATGTCAGAGTCGTACAGACCTAAGTCGCTGTCATACTCTGCAAAGTAGTGTACGACAGCGACTTAGGTCTGTACGACTCTGACATTGCCCTGAAGAAGGCCACAGCATGATGGCCGAGACGTTGGTAGTTGTATCTACTAAGACGCGGTTTGTCCCGGACAAGCAAGTACATACTGACTCCGGCTGCGGAAGTATATACTACAGTGGATGTTACAGTACTTTTTCGACAGAGGTTCTAGTGATCTTAACGAGTATATAGCGATTTGTGATATATGAATGATATATAAATATGTAAATGGAGAAGAATAGACAATTTAGGAGTTAACGAGCAAATTAACAAGGTCATCAATAGAATTCGCTGTGCAAACAGTGAGAAAGGAAGAAAGACATGTGAATACATTCCAGAACTAAAATTCGAGAAACAAATAAAAATATATTAGATTTCGTCTTCATATAAAATTCGATTATTGACCGGCTAACAAAACTTTAAAGGATTGGAAGGAGTGGGGGGGGGATTGTATATACTACAAAGGAGATGATTGTGTAGAACACTGCATATGAGACTGTTAAATATTTGGAGAAGAACGTGAAAAATTTATCAAGTTGATGAAGAAAAAATGTATTTCAATATAATGTTAAAGTGAATTGATAAATACAAAGGATACATTTGAAATTTTTCACCAATATGTAGATGAAATGAGAATAATGAGAAATGTTGTAAAAGATAGTACAGATACTCAACCCTTCTCGAGGTTGGGACGGGCCATGTCCGTTTGACAGCAAAGTGGAACCATGTAAAATGAAAGCAGGTCAAAGCGAAATAGAATCCCCCAGCGTGATTTAGTTGAAGGCTACACACATTATAAGTGACTGAACACCTCCGTGGCGCTCAGATAGTAGCGTTCTAGCACTTCACCAAGTTTTCCCGGGTTCAATTCCCGGTGGAGCCAGAAAAAAATTGTAGCTTTTCACATTAATGTTCCTGTTCATATAGCTGTGACTTCTGAAAGCGAACCCTCCATTCTCTATCGACCTCCTCCTATAACCCTCCACGTGGACCAAGTTGTTGGTAAATCCAGCTAAGAACACCTAATAATAATAGCCTACCACTCAACTCTTACCTCCTATCGCTCCATGATGATAATTTTCAATAGCACGCACCATTTCCCATTTACAAGTACTACAATAATAAGTGGCTTAAAGAGACAAGGGTAATATTGCGTTTATTTGTCATTTTTATTCAAAAATGTTTATAACAAACTTTATATTAGAACCCATTATATCAGAATTAACATAAATATACAATGCATGCTTCGCTGTCGGATATTTCCCACGGGCGTGGAAAATAGGAGAACTAAAGCTATTGTTAAAACCTGGTAAGGGAGATAAGCAGCATGCGAAATCATACCGATCGATTTTATTACTGCTGACAGAAGTAAAAATGCTAGAGAAGATAACCAACCGTTTACAGAAAACAATACAAAAGAAATTGAACAAAAATCAATATGGATTCACGAGAGGGAAATGTACAGAGCAAGCAATCACACAACTAATAGCGACGGTAAAACAGCGGGAAAAAAATGTGACTGCAGTAATGGTCGATTTTGAAGGTGCGTTTGATTCTGTACAATGAGATATTGTCTTAAAAGAATTAGGCAAACACGGCGTGGAATAAATATTATTGAGAATTATACTTTCCTATTTACAGAACCGGCTTGTATTGCTACAGATGGGACGAGAAAAGACCATACACGAATAACACAAGTGTGCCCACAAGGGAACCACTCAGGATCACTACACTGGATAACACTATACCATATTAGAAAGGATAGAAATGACGGCGATTGCTTTCGCAGATGACGTAGCCTCGTTGATAGAGGGCAATAGCAGAAAGGAGATTGAACAGAAATGTGCAACAAATTTAGCATTGTTCGAAAAAGAATGTAGCATGGTGGGGCTGACAAAATCACAATCTAAGAGAGAAGGGATAGTATTCGAACAGACAACTAAGAGGAAAACAAGTCGAAATCCAATAATATACTCCCCTACATGGCGGGTGAAAATAAGGAACACGGTTAAATATTTGGGTGTACAAATAGATGAATGGTTGACATTCACAGCACATATTGAGTACACAATAAAGAAGGTAAAAATAATTCTCTACAATTTAAAGAGAATACGTGTCAACAAGGACACAATAGGAAAACGACAACACAAATATACCGAGGAGTAGTAGAGTCAATAATAACATATTGTAGCTTAGTGTGGCATGACAGAGAAAAATTAAGACCCATAGAACGACGATTGAACCATACAGAAATTTAGCTTGCTGTCATGGAGTGGACTTTACAGAATTGTTTCGACAGCAGCAGTACAGGTACATACTACCTATAGATGTAGAGGTAGACATCTATTACGATATAATATTAGACAAGGAGAAAAGATAAGAATAGGAGTAAAAGAACTGACGGGAGCAACAAAAGGACGGAAAAGAATGATCAGTCAAGAATTGGTAGCATGTTGGAATATAAGATGGAGTAAAATAAAGGGGTAATACGCATTCATAAAGGACGTGAATTAAGAACAGAAAGAGGTTCAACCCGTCAAGACAACAATTAGAAATCGTAACTGGTGACTTTAATTATTATTGGAAGAAGAGAAATATGAGGAAAACGGCGACATGTGAATGCATACAAATTGACGAAACAGTCACACACATACTTTTTGAATGTACACTCACAGGACAAGAACGAGGAATATGGCTGAATCAACTCAAGCGACAAGGAGAATGGGGAATAAATGACATAACACAATCCATCAATACAAAACAACGATACACTGATTTCGAGGAATATATAACATCAGTCTTGACAATACGGAAAACAATAAAGGATAGTAGGTAAGTTCAACACCTCCTCGTTGTGGGGACGAAAACGCGGCAAATAATGCTGGCGGTAAAGATGGAACAGCTTATTGGGCAAAGGACAGTAACATAATAGAGAAAAAGAAAATAAAAGACTGAAGATTGATATAAGCAGAAGATTAATAAGAAAGAAGAATAAAGAATAACAAATGAACAAAAGGAAGTAATTTAGGATTTCATAAATGAGATATAACAAAAGAGGAATACAGCCCGGATGGTGGCCAGATGGCTGAGAAACTGGGTAAAATATAAGAAAATGGAAAAAAAACCGAGTGCTGTGATACATATAGGTGACACTATTGCTTCAAAAGGAAACTCGAAACTAATCTGGTTCGCATTGGGAACTAGTTCTAGCATGCATAATCTACAAAACTACTTTACTAATTATCCAATTTACATGTGAGCATTGTTCCCTTTTTGCAACTGGTTATGGAAAAAATATAAAATGGATAACTTCATCACCCCAAGCAGAAATATTGCAAAGAATTTTCCTCTCTGTACATTTTTCTCTGTACTTTCATGAACATGTCTCAGAATTAATTATCTTTTTATTTGTGTACGCGCGCCAAATCGCGTGAACATATCATTTACAATTTTGGATGATTTTCTATTCGTACCCATTGTGAACCCAGAGTTCCCAATTTTCGGACACCTTACAACTCATTTTCTTAACAATTTTCCATTTATGTCATCCTGCCCAACCAAACTAGTATATTATATTTTTCTCTCAACTCCAAAACATGCTATGAAAATGCTAAATTTTCAGCTAGTTGCAAATTTAAAAAAATTTCTTTTCTTTTCAGATTTTATTTTATTATAACTTTAAAATTTCCTTTTTAATGTTTTTCTCATTAACAAGTGCCATTTTCTCAGTATGGTGGCACTCGGTGGCAATTTTTGCATATTCATCGAACAATAACTCATAAATTTTGCCCTACGAACGGAAATATTAACCAAAAAGGGACGGGTGGGATGGAAATGTAATCCAAGAATATAGTTCAGGGATGAATATCACAAACAACCATAATTATGTATTTATTGTTTGAATTTATATGTACAAGAGCACTGTTTCACCGAACATGACATACCCTCACACGCTTCTTGCGGGGGTTCCAAGAAGCCCAAGTGGGTGCGAAGAAGTGAATGATTGGATGTAAAAGTGTTAGGAATACGATGAATGGGAGGGGAAACCTACCGCAGACTTCCTTTGTCTACCACGACATATTCCACTTGGACCTACCGGGATTTGAACCTCCGTCCCCAGAGCTAGGCGGTGGGCAAACTTCTTACCCGCAACACCGTGGGTCGCCCCAGACGATTATAAATTTCTCTCAATTTGAACCGATCCTTCTTGTGATAGTGGTAGCGACCACCCTAGCAGGCATCGGCGCTGCCAATGGTATCGGCGCAAGTAAGCATCGACATACTTCCACATTCCAACCACGCACCTGTCCTTCTCTGCACACCACCTTCCGTGCGCGGACTAACACTTTTTAGTGCTCCTGCATTAGCAAACCGACTTGTCGCCCGCTGGGCCCTCTCGCCAATGCGTCTACATTGTAAGAAAAGCCCTCAAAGTGGGACTGCCACTTCGGATAGGACGCGCAGATAACGGTTGATTATACGCCCTCTTCCTCCTTCATGTTCACGACAGGTCAATTAAAACAACCGACCGACATACGGTGTCAGCGGGTTTCGAAGTTCTCCAGCTCCGGAATCGTGTTTGAGCACGGTAGTCATTTTCTTGGTGTTGAGGTATTGCGTGCATTAAGATTTTCAATTACAGTAATTGTGCGTTGGAAGCTCATTGACTGTACTATCTTACATTTCACGTGGTTTGTTACAAGTGCAAGTGAAAGCAATTACAATATTAAGTGTTGTTAAACGTGGAAATGTAGTAGTTTACATATCCGGTAAGTACTCGTAACACAAATTTAAGTACTTCTATGGCCATTATGAAGTACCTAAGGAACATTTTTTAGCGTTAGTGCGTGTCTAGTTAGATGTAATGCTGCTTCATGAACAAATACATCATGTGTATCTCTTAGAAAGATAAAAGAATTTTGATGTGTTACAAGAAAAGTGTTGTTTTTTTTGGTAGTTTTGTGGTTTATTATTACAAATTACTGAATCAGAGATGACTGAAAATTGTGTAATGAGTATTTAGGTTCTGTTTTATCTCAAAGAACGTTCAGAAAAAAATGAACATAATTAATTGCTGAAACCAACTAATTAAAGCAACAATTCGATGAAATCTGCTGAGCTTCACGTGTTCGAGTGTCTCACCAAACCGCGGTATTGCAACGGAAGTCCGTGACTAATGAATTAAATGGCACAACTGATGAAGGAACAGTCAGAATTTTATTATTTGCAAGACAACTTATTCCCTAAGGAAAATCAAGGAAATAACATTTATTTGGGAGTAGTAAAATGTTTGTAGAAACAGTAAATAGTAATTACATACGTATTCTGATTTAAATCAAATTAAAATCATTTATTGTTACCAAACATCGAAAAAATTAACACGATTGCATTAGAAATATTTGGAACCAGTTTACACTAACAGAACCTGAGATAACTATGTGGAACTAGACATAGTTAAAATGTTTATCGCTTAAAATCAAACGAAGATAGGTAGTTTACGGTGAAAACAACTTTTACGTCATTTTAAACTGAAAATACCTTCATGTATTTAATATTCTCATTAATAGGAAGAGGTTGAAAAATCTACATATAACTTATTAATCTAACGAAGTACACAGTATGATACGTAATAAATAATTTTTTTATCTACTCTTTTACAATAAATTTCCAACATGTATTATTTAAGAGAAATTGAAATTGACTTTTGCGGAGATGTTTTTACGTCATGGAATATTATTTCTTTGGAATATTAAACTATTCCTTATAAATAAGTCTTAGAAATAACTGACTTTTACTCTTTTGGATATTGCGATATTAATAGTATTTTCCCATATAACCCTGAAAAAACTTTTGTAAAATCGACATGTACATAGGTTATGAGGAAAAAATATTTAATAGAAATATTTATATCGCAGCAAAAATTGTTTTACTCTTTTGTTTTCAATAATTTATGGGATCTGGAACTTATTTTGAGAAGACAATTCTTCCTTTAAATATGCGGGCAATAATTTTTAATTAAAATTATTTTATATGTTTTGAGATTGCTATTCGTTAACAATAATTCAATGTCTTATTCAATATTAAAGAAATATTCGTCAGTGATAGTTGTATTTCCCTACCGTACTTGAGAGAATTACTATTTTCAATGGGAACGAAGTTAACTCATTTCAGATATGACTATGAGGACGCTGCTTGTGTTTGTAGATGGAATTTGGAGTTAAGCGTGGTTTGGAACATGTGAACATCGACAGGTGGAAAAAAAGAGTAGGAGGAAGGGGTAAATACAAGAGAGACAACGAACTGACGAGTGAAAGGAGGTGCCCAAAAAGGGACGATTGGTGCGTAGCACGGAAGCTCTCTAATAGGAAGGTTGATCATTGGGAATGGTAGGGTAGGTTGTTAATGAAAGGATGATAGACGGAAGAGGTGTACTTTTCAACTCACACTACACAATGAATGCACGAGTCCGAGTGCACAAAAAAAACAAAAAAAAACAGTTTTACACTCGACAATGTTTTTGATATTTAGTATTTTTAAATAAATTCATGTTCTTTATTACAAAAAAATTATATTGGTTGTAATTTCAGTGTCGTGTTATGTTAATAAATTTCCTATCGCACCGTTTCCGTATAATGAAGGAAAAATTACCCTAAATATTGTCCTAGTATTAAAGACCTTGACACTATTGTAAAATGTTTAACAGTCAAACTAATATGAAAAATACCTCTTATTGTAGTTCTTGAAACAAATATGTGCACAATCACAAATTATGTATCCATGCAGTTTGCATAAAAAAACAAAAACAAAAAGGAGAGACAAAAAAGTTCTTAAAGTAAAATAATAGGGGTGGTACTAATTTTACATCAACAATAATAATAGAAACCAAAGTAAAAGTAATGGGGTAATGGTCATGCACTATTTTAAAAGCAGATGAACGGGGAACAAACCAATAATACAGAAAAACAGTGAAAAAACATCCCATACATAGAACAAAACCTACAATTTACGTAAGTTTATCTTTTACAAGTTAGGATGCTTAAAATATTCTTTTTGAGGAGCTGAATGTCTCTATGATATAGTAATAAATTCAGAGAAACATCAGAATTATTCCCAAATGAACGATGAGCACGAAACACGCTACACGTTCCAAGCAAAGCAACAAGCTGATTTCTCTCCATTCATCCTCACATTTGCACCTCCCCGATGTCATTAATTCTCTTCAAAGAAGCAACACGACAGTCAGAAAGGTGTTTACTAATGATGCAGGTTTATTATTTATGTAAAGGTATGTATATGACAAGAATACGCGTACTAATATCATTGTTTCAGGTAATTGAAGTTATTTAATAGATACAATACAACTGAATTATAAGTCAACTTATTTCTTTTTGAATATCATTTGCTTATACTTATTTGTAATTTTTGCTAATTCGTGTTATATTCAGAGAACATAAGTAAAATTCCCTCCAATGTCAGGTAGTTTTGAATAATTTCTTTGATGTTTCGCTCTAAGAAGATTCGGTAATCGACTTCAAGTAATATAAACATGTTAATTCTCAAAAAAAAAGAAATCATTTTTTAATGTTATGACGTTTTCCGAACAATCATACTTATGAAAAAGCTATTACTGTAGAATGTATTTCACTACATTGAAATTAATTTTGGGGAGAGAAAAACAACTCACTTCATTTACATCTCTGATTTTACTGTTGAAGGGTTTAAAAATCCGAGAGGCATATACGAGAGTATTTTCTTCTCAAACTGTCGCAGCTGTCCTCTTTCTTTCTTCAGTCCCATTTTTTCAATTCAAAATCCTCGCGAGTCCTTCGAAGCACTGATTTTCTTGGTTAAATACATTTTTGGATTCGTCAAGTGAATAAGAGTATCGTATTTGCTCCACAAACTTACTCTCTGATCTTTGATATTCAACTGGAGGTATATTACTTTTTGGTACACGGAAAATAAGTCATAACCAAGTTTGAAAGGTTGTGTATTAATGAAACTATCACAATAATGAGAATACAGCAGTCCATCTTCAGGTCGTGAAACATATTTAATAATTCTGTATTCAACATGTATTTTATAAAGTAATGAATGTAATATTGCTAGCAGGTTCTAGAAATTAATAGAGGCATCCCAGTTATTACTTTCCCATTACACAAGTTCTGCTTAAGGAAAGTATTGTAATCATCCGTGCAAACCAAGATCAATTCAGATATCTACAAATTGCACTTATAACTTTTTTTTAAATTGTGATGTCTAGTATTCAATGCGAGTGTATGTATTTAAACGGTTTTATTTCTTTGATAATTCACCAAGAAAACGATATATCAGAACCAAACCTGAAAGTTGAATATTAAGTTCAACTTAAGAAACACGCGAGGTCTCAATTCCTCAAAGCTTCATATTTCGTGTGGTTTTCAATAAGTGCAACACTTTGTATTTCGATAAAAAGTTCATAATTTGATTTTAATAAATTTTAGTTTCTGAATTGATAAACTCGATACTAGTAAATAGATCTTGATCATGGAATACTTTTTACCCGAATGACTTCGAAAAGAGAAATTTCTCTCTGTAACACAACAGTTTCTGTATAAAGTCATTGAAAGGAAGTTAATTTGTGTGCGTCGAGAAAGGCCATTTAATAGAGTAGCAAGAGTATAGAAACAATTTTCTGTAATGAGTGGAACGAAGTTTTGAAGTGTTTAATATGCAATGTACCGAATTTACAAATTTCCTTTAAAATTACACGTTAAATCATAATACACAAGAAAGTTTTGTGACTTTCTTTCGCAACTATAAAACAATTAATTTTGTTATGCTTTAAGTTTGCTACTAAGCGTCACAAGCTTTCTTTCTCGTATTATGTTGTACTTAACCAAAATTATCCCAAAACGAATGCGAGTAACAAACAAATGAAAACAAATATCTCGACATTTTTACCCCCTCCCCATTTAAATCGCATTTTCCACTTTTCTCCATGATCCACTTTTCTCCATGAACGCACGTTGTGAATACTGGGACCAAAAATTAGGGTACACCAAACTTCGTCGAACATATTTCTTCGAACGACTCCATCGCAGGAAAAGAACACACTCTAAGTATGTGGACAATTATAAGAAGTACCAGGATGAAACCTTTTCACCAAATTCGAAAAATTAATAAAATATTAAATTATTCTGCTTCTAAGTCTTTTCAGCCAAGTCACCTGTATCTTGAGTCAAAAAATAAATATTTTATAGGAAATAAGAAAATTATCATGCACATATCTTTTAGTTCACTATCTTTCGCATAAAAATATGGAATTGCTCAACTTATTAGATGTTCAGTTTCTTTTCAAAACATAATATGTTTTTATTTATTACAAAGCATTATGTGTTACTTAGAAGAAACCACGTGTATGATTTTGGTTAGGTTTCTTATGCAACTATGAGAATGTAAATGTGGTGTAAAGTATGATATATCAACGATACGATATACTTACGATGATGCATCAAAGACATTTACTCGTTTTAGTATACTTAATCCAGTGTGTTATATTTACAAATAGTGTCTCATATCAGACGTAGAGTATTGGTAAAATAATAAAAATATATTGTGATCCTCAAAAAAATAGGTTGTGAGTTATAATATTTTTTATTTATTTTGGTTATAAAATGAACGTACGTAGTATAATTCCTCTCTAGATATTGTGTTAGATTTAACAGCATATTTTACTTAGAGATATGAACATTACAATTTGAGATATTTTGTGCATCTTCTAAAACGTGTAACAAATTTTTTTTTTAATTTGAGAGTGGATCTTCAAGATTTTTGTTTCGTAAAATTCCAAACGAGGATGTGTTCAACTACGCGGGCGGGCGTGTGACCGTCGCGTCACCACAATCCCTTCGTTTAGCAAAGGCGCCACCCTCATCAGCGGTGCTTCTGTGATTTAATAGAACTTCATTAGGATGAGGCGGCGACGGACACCGTGCGAAGGCTATCGCCGCCCATCCATCAACGCAACAAACACTCAATCACAGACCCTTGCGGGCCACCGCCGTCCCGCCGTCGCTCGCGTGCCTCGATGCGCGGGTGGTCGCTATGTGCGGCTTTTCATCGGTCGAGTTGATGAGGACCGTGTTGTTAAATTTAACATTCAAAAAGATATTTTGTCCAAAGAATGCCTTCCTTAGGTTACGGACAATACGCCATTTAGTGACTTATTAAATGGCAATATCCAAAATGTTGCAGATAAGAAGCAGACATTACTCTTGGATACAAATATGGCAAAGGAGAATAATATAAAAACCATTTTACTTAATTTGAATATTACACAACAAAGTTTTGAGCAGTTATTTTTCATTTGATTCTTTCCTTATTATGTTAAATCGAAAATGTGTTTTCACTTTCAAGGCAAAAATAAAAATTGTTGGAGGTGAGAACACAAGATAAATATTATCCTTTTCATTATACATTCAAAATTTTGAATTAGTGATTGGTGAGTACCAACATTTCTAAGTTCTATCAATCATCGAATTCTGCACGTCTCGCAAAAAATGATGGTGAGACATTAAGCTAATAAACAACGAATTCAAACTCTTGTTAGATTTTGTAAAAACTGCGTTATAAACCTCTTTCCAATGCTCTGTTTGTTCTTTATCCGCATTAAGGAGTATTTACTTCTTCAGAACTCATAACTTATTGCTTCCTGTTTACATTACAAATTTGGGTTAATGTCTACTGCATGGAAACGATAGTTGTAATAGTTATTACAGTCTAAGACAACATGATGTCACGCCGGATTTTTTAGTTTGTTGTCATAAGATTTCATATCATTCCAAATCAACAAATTCGTGGGTATGTTTTTTTTTAAATCCGAGTGATAAGTAGAAGCTTCTTACACCAGTTTTTGACAAATACGGAAATGCAGATGGATGATCTGCTCTTGGAAACATGTGAAGTCATACAAACAACTATCGTAAGCTTTATTTTTAATTAAAGAGAAAAAATATTTTCATCCTCCTTCACTAATAGCTTGATCTTAACTGAAATTTTCTGTTATTTTTAAATGTCATCGTAATTATTTTGTATACTAAAAAAGAACATTATTCAAATATGATCCTCTTTTGCATAAAATTTATAAATTATCTTTATTTACCTTTTATTTTGACAGAGAGGAATTTGTGACAAGCAAAAATCTAAACGTTCTCCCGTGTTTCTATGAATATTTTGGCTTGTATCTCCGATATTCTGTGTAATTTAAATAAATAAAATGTTCCCTACCGAGTCAACAAAGGATAATAAGCAAGAAACAAAATAAATATAAACTTCATTAAATATCAGAATTCTTTCCGGGGGGACATAGATGTAAAACAATCAGGACTAAATTTACGTTTCAAAGATTATTTGGTAAAATGTTTTCTCCGAAAATTAACAAAACAATAACCTGTAAAAAGCTTGACTAATCGGGACTCTTCAGACAGATGAACGAATAATTCATCCAGTCCCATCAGCAAATCTCATGAGCCGTCATTCTACTGTGTTGATGAATGAGACACTAGATTCGTTCCAGGTTCTTGGAGTTAATCATCCCTTGTTACTGCCATCTCTCTAGTGGTTCAAATCAATTGCTTTGATGAGATGAGAGAAGATTCATATTCAGGGGAAAGTTGTTATGTGAAACTAATCTCTAATGTGGAACTTGAAACTTTACTTTGCAAAGTTCGCAGCAAAATTGAAGATACATCACGTAAAATTACAAAGTAATATAATAATAAATTTGTTATCAAAAAAGCAATTTCAAACTGCATATTACTACATGGAGGACAATAAACTAATTTACTCTCCGTAAGCAGACAAGGGAACATCCCATCAATTCCGATCAAGGACTCTGAGGCAGAGACGGATATAGCATTTCAGCACACTCCTAAGATAAGAACAAAATTAGTTCGGTACGTGTTATTTTATTAACAGAATAGCAACATATTTGTATTTAATAAAACGCAAAAAATATTTCACAATTACGTATTATTACAAACTATAGATTATCCGGAAAGTATTGTTTATAATTCGTAACTATTAAAATAACTCTAAATTCGAGATTTATTTTTTAATAAAGAGCCTAGAGAGTCTTTATAAGAAAAATTTCTCCTCTACCCGAAGGAAAAACGGAAAGGAACTCGGGCTAGGATGGGGCTACAGAATTAATGTACACTACGGTGCCAAGGTTGAGTACAGATAAAGGTAAACTTACATCAATACTATAACACAATACAAGTATGCAAGAAAACGGTTCGGAAAATGTTGTCAGTAATTTTGAAAGTACTACAGCAACAGTGTGATAAACTATTAAAAAAATTAACTTTTATTTAAATCATTTTACATTGTAGAAGCACTGGTGAAGTAGGTAACCGCGGATTTGAAGAGATTCAATTTAATAATATCTTTTATCTCTTTGGGGAGAGAATTGTATATAACGATTCCTGAATGATATGGCCCATTTTGGCAAAGTGTGGTAGGCACTTTAAGACGAACTTGAGTTTATATTATATATGTATAATTATATAAATGAATTTAATATGTATAATCTGTGTAATATAATAGTTACATGTATAATATATAAATATTTTCGTTTCATTTTTTCTTTATATACTTGAAAACAATGTTCTTCACAGCCTCATATAATTTTGCTTCTGTTCTGTGGTCTCTGTGCCTTACGTAACGCAATTGATCTCTGGCGGACACATGAGTAAGCTTCACAGTCAAGAGTCATGCGAGTGAAGATTCACATCTACTGATAAGCCACCAATTTTAAATGTTTCTTCTGCTCTTGTATTTCATCAATGTTAATCATTCGTTCAATAACTATTAAAAATAGTCATTTCAAATTTCAAATAATTTTAGCGATTACTTTTTCCAATTTCCATGGCACAGAAATTCCAAACAATTCACTTTTATTAGTACAGATTATCAAGGTACTACGATAATGGATTGATAAAGTATATTCAAAAAAGTTTAATGTATTCACATTATTACACTAAATATTAACTTTAATATAAAAATATATTTAATTTGGATATTTAGATGTGCAAATCGATAAATTTCTTGATATTGTAGCTTTTTGTCATAAATTTTATAAGCATCATTCATAAAGATCTTCGATATTTTTGGAAGATCTGGATTCCTGATTGACTTGGAGATTTTTGGTAGAAGGTGGTTGAAACCCTAAGACGATGAATATTATTCGTATTTCTAGTGATATACTCAGTTTCAGAGAAGACAAAAAAATAAAATGCATTTTCACGTCGAATTTTTAATGTGATTGAATAACTTTTATATTCTTCATTTTCCATTACCTTCTAAATTAGTTAATAGATTTACTTATTAATTAGTAAAAAATAAACACATCTTGCTTTACGACAACTCGTGGACTAGTCAGAGTCGGGCAGGGACTTTGTGCGGTGGAAGTATTCATGCTTGGTATTTTCAGGTAAGTTAGACTCAATTCTCAATGAGTAAACAATGAGTAAATACTACTGCGTGTAAGGACAATGATGTTTTTTAGGAAATAACTATTACAGTAGCTTTTTTATATCTTCTATATATAAAAATATAGATCTATGTATAAAAATATATGCATTAAACATATCTTCTATATATTTCATTAATAAAATTATTTTCAAATTAGTTTATTTGTCAGGAATTTTAAAATTAGTTTATTTTTATCAATTTTTGTTAATGCATATCAAGAATAACTTTCATGTGTCTTAACAATTTTTGTTGCCATTGTAGTTTTACTTCAGGTTTCAACTATTTACGTCCATTATATGATCAAGATAAATAAATTATCATTTGCGACAGTACATATTTATAGTTACTACAAAAACACAACATTTCAACTCGAGATTAGAGTATATTGTGATCGTTCAAAAAAAGTATCATGATTATTTATCTACTTCAGGTTTTCTAAATTTATCAGTGTGTTAATAAATAATAAAAAGAAATTTAATCAATTTTCATCTAGAAGAAAATGGGTACAGTAGTTCAGTCATGTGAACCTTTATCAATTCGATTCTGGACTCATAATCTTGCTGAAATTTTTGATGGGACCCATAACAAGGAGATGAATGTTACATTAAAATATAATATCAATGAACATCTGCACTCTTTAATTTCACTGAAAATTATCCTTTCATTCATGACTGTTGGTATTTTATCTTTCAGTTCTTAAACATATTCTTAAGCCATCACAAAACTAAACATAGAAATTATCATAATCTTATTTAATCTCATCCTCTCACTACTTTTATGTATCTTTCATTCTCCAGTTCATGGATTTCCGTCATAATTGCCTGTGAAACACTTCTGCAAGCATCCCTTGCCCCCACCTTCCCTTCCCCACCTCACCCTCATGGACTTGACAACCATCCCTGGATGTCCCCGCCTTCCCGCGCCTTATCACGGCGGCACGGGCAGGAGGCGGGCCGCGCACCGACCTGCTCTTGAGCCCGACATGAATATTAAGCAGCGGGGTAGAGAGCGCGTTCTCGGGGACCCGCGGGCTCGCGTTCCCACGCATGCACACTCGCGTCGCATCGCGTAGCACCGCGCGCCAACCACCACCGTCTCCATCCACCTCCCTCACCACCATCGTCATTGCAACGACGACTCGTCCACGGACTCGCTCGCCCGCCTAGACGCTACGACACCGCGGAATATTAGCATACATGCATTCCTTTCTCGCTAAGGGGTTGTTGGAATCCTCACCGATGTACGGATTGAATACCTGCTTGCTCAAACTTGCCGTTTGTGTCTAATATATTAAGATGTATGTTCCTTCTGATGTTTGAAAGTTTATTCGGTATGCAAATCTGTATCAACCACTGGTGGCTCAGGTGGTAGCGTTCTTGCTCTTCACCACGTCTTCCTGGGTTCAATTCCCAGCGGGGCCAGAAAGAATTCTAGCTTTTCACATGAATGTCCCAGTTCATATAGCTGCGACTACTGAAAAGCGAACCCTCCTTCCTCTATACACATCCTGCTAGTATCAATAACTCTTAATTATTACTAACCACTTCTACTAACTCTTCCACTTGGATCAACTTGGAGTTAGTTGGTAAACCTAGCTAATCGACCCACCTATTAACAATAGCCTACCACCCAACTCCTACCTCCTATCGTTCCATGTAGATAAGATTAAATAGCACGCTACATTTCCCATTTACAGAAACTACAATGGAAAAAATCTGTACCATTGGATAGATTTTTTCAAACTGGATGAAACTGACACGATATTGTGTTAAGATTAGCGATATTTTCTATATTTTCATTTTATTCACATCATAATCTTTAAAGGTATTCCCAACATCCATTAATGTCTTTATGATATTCTGTAACGACATCCTTCTCATTGTTTAAAATTCGTGGTGAGATAAAAGTGAATGAGGGCGTCAATATTTAATGTAAGCAATTAACACTTAAACATGAATATAATTTAAAGATAAAAATGTATTGTCCTTTTCTAATAACAGACACGCTCTAATTACAGACACACTTCACAAGAGTAAGATGGAAAATGAATAAATTCTATTCTAAAATAAAACTGTAGATGCTCTCATTCATTGACAATTCAAAATTTATCTCATAATCTCTATAGAAATTGAAATATTCTCGATGAAAAAAAAAAAACTTCTCAAGGGAGTCCATCTCAGTTCTCCAATTATACTTCTTAATGGAAAGATCGCAGTAATAAACAATCCTTATGAACCCTTCTTGGAGTATAATTCAAAATAAATCCGATAATTATTAATAGGAGAGACGAATAAACGCATTAAAATTTTCTACCCTTGATCATAATATCAACCTTTCTACCCTTGATCATAATCAGATCAATCGGCTTATTACATATTACATTCAGAATCTTACAAAGTTTGGCAAGTCTTTTTCACTGCACATTCCAATGTACCAAAATTCTCGTCCTCCCTTGTGACTGCTTTGCTTCTGAATTCTGGCGTTCTTAATTCATTGCAATTCCCTTATCGATAAAATATTTGCTGAGTAAGCGCCTTTTTTTTTTTTTTGCGATATATGTTTTACTGCATCTCGAAAACTGTGCGCCACACTTAAATTTATTTACCAATCTTTACTTAGTTTTTATTGTAAATTGAACATTTTCATTTTTTTTAACTTTGAATTTTTAGAAATTGGAAGTGGAGTGCGTGGTAAAATGAAGACGGAAACAGCTGCCCAGAAATAAGTGTCTGTTTCCCATACATTCAAAATCAATTCTCAAATTTAGTTTTGTTGCATCAATTTGTTCGTGAAATTTCTCGAAACCAAGTTGTCGCACATTCTACATTGGACATCATGGCGAAAATGTGAGAAAGGTCTCCTGGTGCCAATTCGTAGAGATTTGAAGAGACATCGAAATGCTTTCTCGCTCGTAAGTAAATGAGTTCAGCTCATGTACTACTTTTCAAAAAACACCTGGTTAGTGGCATTCATTGGTTTTCTTGAAGCTTTATGAGTCGAAAAATGGAATGGTGTATTTAGCAAAAAAATGATTTTGTTTTCTTTTTGTATCATTAAGTTCATTTGCCCTTCAATAAACTATAAAATAATCGTTGTTGTATTTTGCTATACAACATGTTTGATCGTTTGACCGGTAATGTAAACTTTTTGTGCTTTTACCCATTGCTACCTTAATTATCTGCCGTTTTCTAGGCGCTACCAGTCACAATCCAAGTCAATAGAGAACTCTGCTGAAAGGACCTGCAGTGAACACAATTGTCTTATGTGGTTTAATTTTTTCGCTGTTTTAAATTTTTTATCAACCCCGCATTCCTTTGGCAACCCCGCATTCTTATTCAAATATTATTTTTTTATTCTTTTAAACTGTTCTTATTTAAAGCTAGATAATTCTTTGTATACATTTAAAACAGTGAATGCGTTAGAAAACAACTCAGTTACACGTGTGTAATACAATCTTGCCTGCTGTAGAAACTCTTTTTCCGGTTTTCATCTATAATATATTTTATGGTGGTGCAGACATTTTTCATTACATGTCATTGACAAATAAAAGCAGAATAAACCCCTCAACAACATTTTACTTCTTAAAATTGTAGAGGGAAATTTTCAATAATAATTCGTCATTATTTTGTAATATACGGATTATAAAGAATTAATCTGTTCCGACTTTTTTCTTAAAGTTCCTATTAAACTTTAAACTGCACTCTGCTCTAACTGGTTATTTCTGTTGCATTATCATTGGATTAAATGAATGAGGAAGTATCTATATTTGGTCCGCTTTTGTTATTGAAATGACTGAACAATGGTTCCGCAACGGCTATCAAAGACACTATTTCTTCATCATGTTCTTAAACCAAATAAGAATATATTATTTACCATTTTTGTATCATGCAATGCCTTAAATGAAGCAATATTATTTGAAAACGTCCGAATTCCACATATAATTTTGTTACTCAACAACATTTTAAATTATTAATTAAATTGAGTTTAGAAAAGTTCGTGATTTGTGGATTTTTTGCTATGGATTTTTTAATGAAAACTCAGGAATAAATTCAAAACTAGTTTATTCTAGTGAAAATTTTAATCAAATTTTGACATTATTATGAGAATTTTGCATTCAATAAATCTTTCACATCCTGATTCATTATCAAATAGTATTCTTCATTATTTTGTTTTATGAAGATGTAACATTTTGCGTGATATTCGACTTTTAATCATGATTCTTCTTGAAATAAGGATTTTTTAAAAGTTCTGTGTCGAATTAGTCGAATAAACTACTATGTCATAATTATGGAGTATCAAGATAGCAGTCATACACTGTAATATTTTCTTGGTGTGATTTATTTATTTACGAGTTTTATATCCTTATTTTTCATTCATGCTTTTTACTTTTATATTGACATTTGGTTGTCTTTGAACCGATCGAAGGAAATGTGAAGTTTTAGCTTATTACTGTACTCGTATTGTTTTCGGTGTATGACCTCGTATTAGGGAAGTAGTACATGGAGACAGTATACAGCGCTTAGCGAATTGTATACATGAAGCTGTGGAATTATTTATTATTAAAAGGAGAAAAAGGAAATTTTTATTGGAAAAGAGACTGTTATAAATCCCCTTCTCATTCAGCAATACTTTTCTTGATTTACATCGAAATATTTGATTAATTGTTTGAAAGAATTTAGTTACTAATCACTCGTTTCAAGTTATGGGACATTTCAATCAATTACTAACAAACTAAATGAAGGCATCTTTCAAATCAGATTCAATCAGAAGATCTTTTTTAAGATAATCCAACCATTGAAAATATTTCTGAAGTGATAACAAAATATATTTCCTCCCATGAAAACAAAGTATAACATGCAAATAAAAGTTCCATAATCTGTCACTATGTTATCTTCGTGATATCATTCTTTCTGACTTCCGTTTTTGTTATGACTTCACTGTCCCTACACTTTGTGGTAAGACTCTTGTAAAACGCCTTGATACTTATCAGATAAGACTCTGGTAAACAGTCATATATTAGTGAGAATATATTAGTCATATTCGTCCGATTTCACCAGCTTTTCTCTGGAAGATGGTACTTTCCATATCATTCGATTTTCTCATATAAATATAGCTTTTAAGCCTTTTCCTTGTCATTTTCGTAAATAATGGTTAGCAATATGTTCTATGACCAAAATTTAAAACTGCAATTACTATGAGGGCAATTTTTGCCCTTCATTAACAATACTAAACAAATACTCTTATAAGAATCTGTAGGCTCAAGTTCTACAGGAGACTGGAGTGTTGGGGTGTTCCTGAGAATAGAAGTGAATGTGGCTACATATCTTATATCAGCCAAAGTANATATATATATATATAATTTATTGAATTTATTACTTTGAATAAGTAGTGCTGTTAGGAGTTATAAAAATCCATCACATATCACGAAGGTGCCTTAAGGTGTAAAGTTTAAGTACTGGATAAAGGTGCAAAGTGGTTCACTTCCCGTGATTTTGCTATAATTATTCCTTCTATGATAAAAATTACTTGTGTCACCCATCTCTACGATA
Organism: Laupala kohalensis; assembly: GCA_002313205.1. NCBI lineage: Eukaryota > Metazoa > Arthropoda > Insecta > Orthoptera > Trigonidiidae > Laupala > Laupala kohalensis. The sequence goes on along the minus strand of NNCF01127530.1, from coordinate 3,421,286 downwards.
TTAGAACTACATCCTTCACCTATCGAAATTGACTTTGCAGAACTATACCCTTGAAAGTTAATGTTGAATGAGAAAGAAGTAGGTGACTCTGTATTTAGAGTGTTATTATCTTTAGTGTTATTTTCTTATTTACAATTAATTTCGGACTTATTTAATTAATATGCTTCAAGAACAATTTTGAATGTGGTAAATTAAATTTGCAGGTTGCTGGGTCCCGCTGTCAAAAGAGTATCCGCTATAGGTTAAAGTATCACGTCAGTTTAAACCAAACTGCGACCTTCGCCATATCGAATGATAATACCCCATATTTGAAAGAGATTGACTCTGACTGGCCTACATGCTGTGCTGCCAAATATACCGAAAATTGTCGAGAAATAATTAAACCACATAAATTATTTAGGATATTTTAGTGACATTCAATATACATACTTCGATGATTTAGAAATATTCATATCAATGTTTCTATTAGAAATCATAGGTAAGATATTTTTAACATTCGTTGCTTAGACGGATATTTTTAACATTTTACAACTGAAAGCAGTTTAAATACATTATTTTGAATAATATATGTGCTACCGATTTTTTAAATCATAATTTCTTTAAATGTATTTTGAAACACTAATCTGGTACTCATGATCATCCATCAAATTTTGCAATAGTGAATTCCATCTCAATGCAACTAAATGAAGTATTTTAAATATTATCACAAATTATACAATTATTTTTTTAACCGTTGTACGCAAGCTGCACAAGTAGTACGCGAACAGGTTGTATGTGGTATATGTGTGTGCTGTTGATTTTAATAATTTATTAGATAACTGTTAATATTATGTGATATGAAGTTAATAGTATTTTCCCAGTTGGTTACGTTTTTGGAAATGATTCCATACACAAATTATGTTATGTCACTAACAGAAATTTGGTGATGTTTCTACGACAATTCATACCTCGATCCTTTCAACTGTGAATCCTAAAACTGTTTTTAATCCAATGGATGTACTTAAACAATTTGTAATTATTTCTACTATTAATAGTTTGAAGTTTTAAAATAAGTGTTTTTAATTAAAAATCAAAATTAACTCATACTAGAGGCACTCCACGTTTCCCAGGAGAGTGAATTTGTGTTAACCTGAGCGTTTCACAAATTTTACCGAAATATAATAAAAATAATACCATGAGATAAATTAAAAGTATTTGTTAGGATCTCTAAGGAACAGCATGCCCTATCGGCCTCTCGTGCCGACAATCAACAGTAACGAACTGCTTTTACCCACATTGTATTTGCACGAAAAACGCAAGAATGTCCTTGGCGAGTAACGCAAAAATTCTTAATACTCACTCGTCTGGACCGTTGCAGATTATTTCATAAAATTTGGTATCTATCCATCAAGTTGTATAAATCGACATCCTGAGCGAAGACCCAAACAGTCTTTTTGTATTCCATCTGCTTCTTTTTATTTGCTCATTTCAATACTTCAATCGATACTTTCTTTAGAAATAAGAAGAAACCCTCAGATGTACAAAACTGTTCGCTCAATGTTATTTAAGATAGTGTTGATTTTCAAGAAAAAAGAAAGGGATGATTTTAAATTGACGAGAAAGAAAATCAAACCAATGTGAATAACAAGGCCTGAGTGAGCAAATAACTTAGATGTATTCGAACCGCACGTGACTTCGGCAAAAAATTGATGTAAGAGTTTAAAAGATACAAGAGTATAAATGAAAACAGAATAAAGATGATATGATATTGGAATAGAAACGAAAAAATGTTTAGAGAAACAAAATGTTCAGATTTTTATGCGTAGGCGCTTTTATAAAATGTTTGAAAGTTTATTGAAAGAAACAAATGGAACATAATAGTAAATTTTCACAGATAATAAAAATTTAATTTTTTGTAGAAATTTAACTTTGCGTCATACAAGAAGTATCAGTAAAATTGCTTTGTTTATCAATGACAGCATATAAAAGAATTAGTAAAATTAAAAATGGAAATGATAAAATATAAGTCGTAATATACCTCTACATAAAATACAAGAAAAATATTTTAAAAATTATTAATAAGTATATTAATATATATACGCCACAGGCAATTGTTCTTTTGACTCTTTCAAAGCTTCGCATTTCTTGTTCTTTTTAATTTTCGATTACTAAATTTGTCAAGAATGTTCACAACATTAATAATAGGGTATACAGAGGTAAAAACTGCAATTCCAATGCAATGACATCAAACTATTCAGTTAACCATGACGACCATACGTTCATCACTTTTCAATATTTCGTAAAATACGCCATCATTATTTCCTGTACTTAACGAAAACTGTATAAAAAATTTCAACATGAGAATATTCATTTCTATGGAAATATATAGGAATTTTATAACACGTTCAGTTAAAGTTCCCAAGATTTTTCATTAGTCTTTTATAACTTGTCAAATATTCTGGTCATTTCCATTGTGTTGGTCTCAGGGGTAAAATATGCTCCGATGAACATTGCGCGCTCTCTCTTGAGTATCTGTTCAACCTCTTAGAAGGGCTGCCATCTTGATGATCTTTTAGCGGTCAATTTAATTTCACATATCGAAAAAAGATTAAATTTGTAAGTTAATGATATAATGAATAATTATATTGATCAAATTTATTAACAATTATCAACATTTCTTTATTAACGTTTATGTGTGTGAAAGGAAAAACAGTAAATAACGAAAACCATCAAATAAAGACATTTTCAACTTTTACTCACCTTGAGCATCAGTAACTATAAATATAGCGAACAACTTCTACTTCTATGAAGGAGTATATTGAAAAACGTGAAAGACTGATAAAATGTGATAAGTTTTCATCATACCATTTCCTTCTCTTTCCGTTCAAGATAAGTGTGCGCCTAAATATACGTTCCTCCCTTTCAAAAATTAAAAACATGCAATCCTTTAAATTTCAGTTTATTCTTTATCACACAAATTATAGTGAAGCTGACAAATAAATATAAATATTATTGTATAGTAAGTTAATATACGTATTATTTTTAAAATCAATTTAATAATAATAAATATTTTAATATAAATGTAGTCCTTCGCGACCATAATCGATACATACATCGTCCGGGACTCATCGTAATAAGGAGAATACCCATTTCGGCTGTTATACTGTGGCCCTCTTCAGGGGAAGTCAGCGTCCTACAAATATGAGTTGCAACGTGTCCTGAAGGATGTCATAAAACTCAGAAAACTTAGATCGCATCATTGAAATGGGCCCTTGTTGTTTGCTTTTCCTTAAGGTAGCTTACTTCCCACAAACATAACCAGCAAAGTTTACATTTTTGAAAAAATTAATAAAATTTATCTTCAATATTACGAAAAATGTGATAATTATTTACGGCACAATGATTTCTAATTTAGAAATATAATACATCTCTTAAGTGATCCCCTACCCCTTTATTGTACCCTATGAATTACAAGTATTGCTGACTTTTCTTTGCTTCTACACCAAGGAAAAAAGTTGTAATCAATTCATTTATTACTATTTTCCGTGTACACTGTTTCGAACTGAACACAGGTGAAATAGTGTGCAAATATTATAAAAATTCTTAGAATAATTAAAACACAACTTTGATGTAAGATTTTTTCATATTAAGATTAGATTAACGAGAAAACTTATATCATTAATGTATTCCAAAAGATAATTAAGAAAGGAAATTCTCACTGAAGTAGCTACTACTAAGTTTATATTTAATAAATCAATGGAAGTTATGTAAAAAACTTATTTCAAAAGGGTATTTTCGATGTGGTTAGTGAACTGAGAAGGCAAGGAATCGCCCACCATAACACAATAATAATGTAAGAGAAGAAAATAGTTTCTTTCCATTGAAAAACTGGTTTTTTTACAATCAAGCTACAATAAATCTATTTTATCTTCAAATAGGTATTTCGAAAAAAAATGCACAGGTGTTTTGTGGCAAAATATTTTGCAAGCAAGTTCACTTGAATGTGGAGTCCAAGTATTACTTAGAGAACCTCAATGCAGAAATGTTATTTCCTAGTTTCTTTTTTCTAAACAAGCTGAACTCTCCCTGCGTCGCCGAGGGCATTTTCATTTCCGGTCGCATTTCACAAATTGTGATTCATAGAATATCAGTAAACAGTGGCTTTTTTTCAACCTCAAGTCGAATAAAGAGGATGAAAGAACACGAATCAAATAATATTAATACCTCCACAAAAGCAGTCATCTCAACTACAGTGCCAACTGTTTATCGGCGCTCATGGCCTTAAGTAAAAAGGCTTTGGCCGGGAAGGGAAGCATGGGTACTTTTCTAAAAACATTTACTCACTATCGGAATAAAAATAACAGATATCTTAGTTCGCAATTGTACAAAAAGAGATATACATGATAGCTAGACTTAGGAAATTAAACTTATTTAATCCTGCATTAACCGATTCTTAGACAAAAAATATTTGGAAATGTCTGTGGTTGGACTCGTAGCAGCCGGTTCGCGCGCGCAGAAATCGCCTCCCTTGGTTAATCTCACGCTCAATGAATTATCATTAACCGAATATTGCTCTCATATAAACGCTTAAATACTCATTAGTTACGGTTACAACTTTAAAATTGTGAACTGCCTCATCTAGATCCCTTCAATAAATTTAACCGATTGGCACATACGCATCATGATCTTGTACAGGAAAGTGAACTTGTACAGAACCAAAATAAATATTATAATCATCGAGAATTTCAAATTACTGACTCTTCACTGTACTCTTTTTTGTAGGGTTTTACGGCTCGTCGACATCTAGGTCATTAGAGTCCTAAAATTCTGTACAGGTAGGGAAAGTGCAGTTACGCACTAAGGAGAACTCTCCCCGCGTGTGGGACTCGCCGAATGACTCAACCATACCCACTAAAAACCCTCCTGAATTACAACTCAAAACTCAAATATCAAAATATCTCAAAACTTTACACATATCATAACAAAAATTTTAAAAAATATAAAAAAATAAGATGAAAATGAAAGATCATCGAGATCGAAAAGATCATAGCATCGAGATCGAAAAGAACAAGAGGTGACCAAGGGAGGTCAGGAAAGAGAAAGGAAGGAGCCTTGCACAAGTAAGTGGAAGTACTGCCAGACTCAGCTCGGGGCTCTTCACTGTACTTATTAAAATTTATTCTTGTGATCGCGAATTAAGCACATATTTTTAATATTTGCAATCTATAATTCTGTAGTTATCATCAATATAATAAAATGACTAGCTCTTTACTTCGTGGAATCACTTTAGAGTAATTAATACATTCAAACTATAATGACAATTGAATCGTTTAGCCCTTGACTCAATTGTTCTGAACCACAATTTTATTAATACGAGAATACTACGTTCAAAATTTTATTTTCAATTTGAACGGGGAGATTTAACGTGGAGTTCTGTGTGTTACGAAGACAGTGATTCAAACTTTTCTAAAACAAATATACATTTTACTAAGGCTTAATAATTTAGGGTTGCAATTCTTTAGTGCATAAAATATTTATGGCATTCCCGTTATATAAACTCTTTTTAACATAAACTTTGTACAAAACATTGGGGATAATAGTTTAAAATTTAAGTTGTAAAATACATTCTTCTAAAATTCCAATATAATGCATTCTTACTCAAGGAAATGTCACAAGTGTAAGATCATTTTGTTGTTTCTAGAACTTCATTCAAGTTCTTAAAAAAATATTAAATTATACTAAAATATAAATGTCTCTTATAATAATTGAAAGAATTGATACACATCCACATCAAATCAATTAACAACAAAGAATCCTCTCTATGATACACTCTAACTTTTGCCCAGGGAGAAGAATAAACCAGTCTGCAAAAAAGAGTTTTCGAAAGCAGCACGAAATCGTGTTCATATACAAATGCTCATATGCTGTGTGATCATCAAATTAACTCAGCTGAAAAAAGAGCGATCTTCTTCCTAAAAATTTATGATTGACAACCCTTTCTAAGACTCCTAAGTTTCCTAAAACTTAAAACTCTATCTCGAGAAAAGTCTTAAGAAGTCAAAGTCGTGTCTCACGTGAAGTTGATTATTGTTATGATGAAAATTTCTTTACAATACATTTTATTTATGTCATAGACAATAAATTTTTACAATAAAAATTTCCATTTTATCAAAATTCGTGTTACAAATTGATCATTTTACAAACATGTACAACTCAATGTGCAAAGTTTTGAAGAGACTAATGAATTTATTTTGAACGCTGATAATACTTTCTCTACTTATTACATGTGGTACAATCGGAAAGTAAGAATTAATTATGCATCATCATAAATGAAGTATTCATAGGTTTCCAAAATGCATAGTTAAGTATGAGAGCCCACTCACTGTAAATTATGTGTCGAATTCATAGTCACGTGAAGTATGTTAGTTTGTTAAGATAAATTCATTTCTCGTTTCATCCGATCTATACCAGTTGAGGAAAGTAATCATAGGCGTAGGGGAAAAAGTTGAAGGATCGGGTTGACCGTGTGGAAAGGATACGGAGGAGAAGGTACCGTTTCGAAAATGCCTTAGAACACTGGATTCATTAGGGATATAAGGATTCTGGAGGCAAAACATATCGTAAAAGGATAATGCTATAAATAGAGGGATCTAAGTAAACAATGGGTTATAGAATCTCCCATCCCCTCCCCTTTGGCAACATAAAAGAGAGCAAAAGAACGAACCATAAAATAATGCCAAACCGAATATTGTCCATAATAAACGTTACCAAACCAAGGACACGAAAATTGAGTTATATCACTAATTTTTATATTACAGAATTACGTAAGATAGTTTGTTATTATATTTTCTCAATGCAATAAGCGTGCTATAATGACTGTTAATAACATGATGTTTCTTTTGAAATCATTGCTTTATTAATTATTTTAAAAGAATTTTAAATAATACCTAGTAATTTGAGATGAATTATGTCAATTTTTTTCATATTTAAATGTCATTTTATGTTGTGTTTGCTTAAGAGATGGATTTCAAAATGGGCTAATTAATGCGTTCATATCATCTCTCAATTAAAGTTATAATGAGAAGGGATGTGTAGGACTATCTTCTTGAATGTTTACTTAAGATATTTTCTACGATAACTTTGTGGGACTTAATAAATGGATCAATATGGTTTGATTTTCCGCCCACACTCTTCTGAGTTGCGGATCATATGACTTCATGAGATACTTAAATGAGATCTGTCTAATTATATCCATTCCTTATATGTTTAAGATAAAGTAATGGTGCGAGTGACAAATATCCAAAGTGCGCCTACAAAAGTAATGATGCAATAATTCAATCCATCCTCATTATAAAAGTGAATCAAAAATTGTAATCTTTCGCTAGAAACCATGTGAAATAAGTCTCACATCAGTGTAATAATACAACAAGCACCTCATTCTCTGGCTGCTTTAAAGTATTTAATATACTCAAGCTGAAATGAAAATTGTCTCACCGTTCATCACAGAACAAGTCTTCGTACCTCTTTACTCAATGGTATGTAGAATCACATTTTTTATACCCGTCATATTTAACCACGTGAGAAATTGTGTACCGAAATAACCCTGGGAGACACCCACGTTTGTAGCCTGGTTGAGCGTCTGGGGTGAAAACCACCAGCGAGCATGCTGGTGTCGAGGAAACTGGAGTCTAGGGGCGGAGAGGAGGCAGTCGGTGTAATAAAATAATAAGGAAATCAAATGAAAAATGAAACGTATAATATCAATAGTAATAACGTATAATATCAATAGCTGACAAAAGTTGGTTTTTCGTAATTTTTTACAACGGTTTTTAATTTAGGTATCATAATTATAAAAATATGTTGATTCACACAAATTTCTAGATTTAAAGTAAAATAATTGTGTAATAAAAATAATTCTGAAATTTTGAGTACTGTGCCCATATATGTAATATAAATCGTACAGAATAAATTTTATTCATTACATGTATACCTCTCCTATATATAAAAGACACTGAACAAATTATTAGTGATAGTAAATTTGTCGTATTATTTCTCAGAGTTATCATAACAGTTATAATTGCAACCCAACTCTTATTTTTCTCAATTTTCAACTTTTATTTTATAATCCAAACACCATAGTGATTTAACTTTAATTTTTAGGTCACTTAAGTTGCTTCTTTATTTTTCATTTTCAAAAATAACATGTTTCTTTTTAACTGATGAATTTGTCAGCATCAGTTTTCCCTTAGGTAACGTAATTCCAATTCAATTCGATCCCTCCAGATATTGAACCCAACAGGTCATTCAGTTTCAACCTCAAAGCGCTATTAAAATCCGTGTCGCGGAGAGAGCAGTTCCGTGATCACTTAATAAAGCCAGGAGCGGCGCCGAAACACTCAAGTGGACTTTAATGTCTGATCACCGATCTATTCGTGTCACGGACGGTTGCGGAGAGGCAGTCAGACTGAACTCTCTAGTGGTCCAGAAGCCGCCATCACTTCAGCCGCTTCTACCGAATCCACTAATTCTACAACGAAAACTCCACTAAATCTATACTCAACCACAAACGCATTACATTTATTCCAACCAACAAATGTCCTAAAATAAGGTATAGAGAGCATTGAAGATGGTGTTCATTTTTGCTTTGGGAATGTGTTTGGAGTAGTTAGGAGATAAACATACTCTAAGTCCCTGGTTCTAGCAGTGACGGAAAGGGGTTGAAAGGGAGTGGAAAGATCCTTTTAGGGTTTTTTTCGTTAATATCATCAAAAAAGGTGGGTCGTAAGAAAAAATGTGCTGTATAAAAAATAAAATGAGATATCTGCATCCGAAAACCATCCTGTTTTCACACCGTTTTGCCAAACTTGTGCCTCTAGTATATCAACCATTTGTTTTAAGGAAAAAGTTCATTAAAAAGTTATAGAACATCGTTTTCTTTACACTAATAGAGCTATTCCTCAACTTTAAAACTTTTTTTAATTTATAGAAGTTAGTAGTGTTTTCTACATTATTGATTTTCGCGCTCAGATATCTCGAAAACCACAAGGTGTACGGAAAAACAAATAGAAACAATATTGTAGGAAATTTTATGAGCTATGTTTATATAGCACAGTTTTTCTTACAACCAACTGTTTTCGAGATTTTGGCGAAAAAAACAAAAAAAAGGGACCTTTCCACCCCCTTTTAACCGACCGTCTCTGCTAGAACACGGGACTTTCAGTATGTTTACCTCCTTACTACCCCAAACACATTCCCAAAGAAATGTTTTTCACTCTCTTCCATGTCCTCTGCACTCCCTTCATTGAGTGGACTAATATGCTTCCGCCTGAATACAACCAATACCTTCCATCGCCTAATCCTGCTTTCTCCGTACCTGCCATCACCGCCGCCATCAGCTCAATCCACTTCATCGCTGCCGTCGACAATCAAGACCTCGATTATGGTGATTGGCCTCCAAAGCGTTTTGCTGGACAACCGCCCTTCCAAAACAATCTGTTCCCCAAAGATAGAGGGAAGGACCCGTGGCTCTTGTGTCGGGTCCCTCGTTTGGAGGAAGCATTGAGCCCAGAATGGTTCATTGCGGCACCTCAAGGTGACTGAATATATGATAATGACTGTGTTCTTCTCGGTAACTGGATAGAAAATTATCAGTGGGTTTTATTTCTTCCCCTTTTCTTTCTTTTCAGGTACCTGTTCATTTCCTTTACGAGATAAGATTTGATCCTTATTTATTGGAAAGTGATATCTTCTTAGAGGGTATAAACAGTTTTTACGGAATAATGTATGTAATTACACCTGATATTTACCTGAGAAACGAGATATCCATACCCACAATTCACAGTTCATTATAGTAAACTATGCGTTTTGCTGAAGAAAAAATGTTTCTTTATGTATTAATTTCTGCTTTCCATAAAATACATGATTGATATCTTAATATCTTATATTATATTTAACAACTTCAATGAAAAATATGACCTACTACTCGTAGAACGTTTTAAATATATTTTATCTTCATTATAGTTATTTTAAAGAAATCAATTCTTTTATTACTGGACTTAACTATTTTATCTGAATATAAATGAGATTTTATGTNTATATATATATATATATATATATATATATATATATATATATATATATATATATATATATATATATATGAAAAATATCAATAAATTGGCATTTGTTCTTCCCTGTGATAAGCGTGACTCGCTCAACTCGACCATACATTTCCAAGAAAGAATTCTCGCTTGAAACAAGTTTCGTTTAACCTGCGATACCTCGTTAGAATTTAAATTGAACGTTCACTTTCCTTTCCTTTAGGAACTCCTAATCGAATATCGTAGATCCAATGGTTAGGGAACTTAAATATCAGTTGCAAAAACACCTGTTATCTTTCGTTTCAAGTTTTGTAACTTGGGGAAAGAAACTTATCTTGAGCATTTGCCAACGAACTGGTTGCAATTTTAAATCAATTACATGAAATAAAAGAAGCTTAAATATAGTTGTGTTGGATTATTTGAGAATTTCTATATGGTGCTCTTGGCAGTATTAGTGATTTGGTATTTGTAATTATATTGTACTTAACCAATCTGAAAATTTGTTTCATTTACTGCAATAGTTTTCTTTTTACTTATTACCTTGATATTTGTGGTAAGATAACTTTTATTTTCTTGTGAATTTTGCTTCAAGCTCACAATATTATTCCCATGTCTTACTTGTTTACTAATAGACTTCTATTCATATTGAACATATTTAAAAATACGTACATGCGATTTCCCCATTAATAACGACTATCAATGTCAGACATCACGCATGTAAGATATGATCAAAACTATGTATTTAAGGTGGGGAAAACGTACTTGTTGTGTAATTTATCGACCTCAAAAATAAAAGAATTCAAAATAATAAATATTGCGTTCAATTCATTCACTGAGTGTAGCATACACTCAGTATGCTGCAGAAACAATGACGATGGTCTTTAAAAACGGCGTTGTTCTTCCGCGTCGTCGTTTGCGTATCTCCCGCCTGTCAGTAGTCGCATGTTCGCGGCGTGGCTAGTACGGCTGTCGCTTCCATTTAAGGCTCTGATTAATCGAGAGTACGAGCAGCGTCGGCAGAAGGAGTAATATGGCTGCAGCGACGAAGCTACAGGATCGGCGGAGCAGTGGAATCACTGGCAGGAGGACGGGGCGAGGGAAGAAGGGTGAAGAAATCGAGCAGCGAACGCGAAAGGGGGCGGGCAGAAAGACCATCGACTAAAGAAGCCAAAAAAGAAGAGATTATCTGGAGGTGGAAAAAAGAAGCCGAAGAAACGTACATAACAAGAACAAGAACAAAACCCGCTGTACAACAAACAAACGTGAAATTACACGCCTACTTTATAGATTAGTGTGGGCCTGGGAGACCGATAGCAAAGCGTGGCCAATATCCACGGCGGGGAAGGGGGAGAGAGGGAAGGGGGAGGAAGGGGAGAGAAGCAGACTCGTTGCGCCGTCGTGGTATTCGATCGGCAGGAATCCTGCTCTCCCTTGGGCCACGCCGGGCCCGACCGATCGGAGCGGGCCCCATTTTCACACGTCCCGCCGCCAGCCTGCTAGTCGCTTGGAGCGCCGCACTCGCCCGTCCGTCCGCCCACCCAACGATTGAGGGGCGGGGGTCCTCTAGAGACGGCGGCGGTACACTAGATCCCTTACCCTCCATTTCTACTCTAGATCCGTCTGCTGATGGATTTCCCCGGCCCCAATTCTTCGCACTCCTCAAACTGCACTTGATTTTCAGTTGTCATTAAAGAAATTCTCGTCTGGACGATTCTAGCAATTTTCAAAAATATATATTTTATGAGAAATTTCAACTGTATTTTCTTCTGATTTTTTCTCTGAAAATATAAAATAAAATTGCAGATCGCTGTTGAAATGTGTACTCTGCCAATATTTAAACTAGCAGATATTCGTGTGCTATTTTTAATTACTTTCTTTTACTTGAAATGTAAAAATCATAAACATATTGATAAGCATTATTTTTTCGAAATCAATAAAACAAAATTTAAAAATTAAACCAATTACAGCTGCAAACGTTGCCCAACCCATCATTTATTTGCTCGTGAGAATATTACATTTTATTATTCTTTTTTTCTCATTTAATTATTTTGTCCGAATTGCTTCTCTCGCTGGGTTTTACCCTGATTTGGGGTTTTACCCCAGCAAGCTTCGCATCGACACCTTGTCGTTATTCCCAATCTAATGTTATCTTATGGAGCAAACATGCGGTGATTTCTTTTTTTAATTTTTAACATGATATAGTGTGGCCAGAAGTTCTGCTCATTTTTGTGTCTACTAGAGCTATACAGTGAGATAATTTTCACTAAAGTTGTGATACAATTTTAGTGAGTTTAATATATTTAAAGTGAGGTACTTTCTGTTTTATTATACATTTTTTATATTTTTTATTGAAACAATGCTTTCAGTTCTTTGATACATTCCTGAGGACATGATACATTTGAATCACACGGGATAACTTTTTAACTGTTTATTAATTTATTTTTCAAGTAAGTATTCCTTACAAAATATTTAGTGAGTTACTTATAAAAAAATTGAAACATTTATTACGTATAAATTCTAATAGTAATCTGTGATACAATTACAGTATCTGTGTCGTAAATGTGATTAAATAACCGTTCAAAGCATAAATTCCAGAATAGTTGTGTTGAATGAAGAATTCAAAATATAATCTATTTAATAACAAAACGTGAGAGTTATAATTGTTAAATACTTCCCAAGAGTACTTCCATCATCGTGTGATGAACATTGGCAATTTACCTTTCTGTTCCNCTTTTTTTTGTGTGTGTGTGTGTGTGTGACTCGACAATTATCGGCCGTATAATCATAAACAACAAAACCATTGAATTCTTTAAAACAATAGAGGAAAGAATTTCATTATCAGATTCAATGGGACTCCTTATGCTTTAAGAGAAGAAAATTATTTTCCATAACTTAATAAGCTACATTAAGTATTAAATTTTATTTCATGACCCAAATGTTTTCCTGCCGTTCTTTATTATTTGAAAATGACTTCTTGGCACCAAAAATCTTAAAAAGTTTACTTTGATGTTTTGCATTTTTTTTCTTTTTTGGCTAAATATACAACGATAGCATCACATTTTTGTTCAACTAAGATTTCTTTCCGATAATTAAGAACATTTATTTTGTGTGTGTTACCTACGTCGAGTTTTACAGAGAAAACCCCACCAGAATTTTCAAACCATTGTGTCATTTTCTGTTTGGGCATTACACGAATTCAAATATATCTTTTGACCGAATAAAATGAAAGAAATTGTTGAAACAAGTTAGTTGGATTTGATTAGGAGATTGCATTTCGAGTTCTACTGCTTTATATGCGAATTGATTATTTCAAATGACGTTGAAAAGAAAGTACGTTCTTTTCAACTAATCATTCAATATGCCATTTTTGATGTAAAATTAGTATACGAGATCGACTTGATGGAAACATTCATCGACAAGTTATAGAACATTGTCAACCATTATCAACGTTTATGAACTAAATTTCCTCGGAAACGGAAGTAAAGGTCAAAATTGTACTATGTCAAGAGTAAGAGTGACAATAAACCAGGAAAATGTGTCAGAAATGCATTTTTCTGGTTGTCATCAAAGGATCTGTTTACGTGAGTGCTGAGTCGTTTCACAGAGGTGTGTATTATATGCTAAAAAATAAAGAAACATTATAACTCTTAAGTGTATGTAAGTTTCAATGATCTAGTTAATTATACATAAAAATACTTCATTACAAGATAACAGAATGTTCAAATACTTTTTAAGAAATATCACGCCTCCAAAAAATGACTTCCTTCTATTGGGAATTGAGTACTGTGCTTCATAATACAAAAACTATCTATAATTCACAATGTTTTGGTATTATAATGTACAACTGCAATGCTAGGAAACAAAGGAGAATTTGGAGACTTAATATACATTTACAATATGAGTTCCTTCGGATTCATTTGCATTATTTTTGGGAACCTTGTTCATACAAATAACTATCATGGATGTCCACTGAAAATGCATTGCGTACTTTTCTGGTTGTTAGTCTGATGTAGAGCTCCCTAACCCTCGAGATTATCATAGGATATATTCAAAAAACTATCGAGTAGTTTGGTCGTTTCATCTTCACTAATGAAAACGTAAAAGTTATTTACGAAACTTTAAAAATAGAATTGTGATAATAAAATGATTTTCAATAACAGTAAATAAAATGTAATTTCCCACACAAATACAGGTCCATGTTCACATTCGAATTTACCTCTATAATTTGTTCGTTTTCCAGAGAAAGTTATAGTTACTGCAAGTAGGAATTGTATAAATAAAATGCTGGTGAGGAGGAAGTATAGTGTTATATACACATTTCAGAAAGTTTATTTGACAACCTCCTTGTGCGAACGTTTTCCGCAGTATCGCAAGCTTAAGTCGTAAATTAATAATAATTTATTCATTTTTTATTTATTACATGTCTTTCGGTGAGGTTCAGGCCGTGAAGCCTTCTCTTCCACCTAACCGTGACTTGATTGAGGGAATTGGGGAGGAGAGTTGGTGGGTTACCGGGAAAATTATGGTTGAGAACTCCATTTATCTGTAGGTGAAGGAAAACCTAGCTAGTTCGGCTGAACAGGGTTTGAACCCGCGCTCTACCGCTCAGCGCTATCATGGAAGCGAAGACGCTACCCCTAGGACACAACTGTCGGTAAACCACTGCTTATGTTGAAGTTGAAAATGACACGCGTGACCTTAAATGGCAGCCAAAAGGAGATATTCAAATGTCATGTCACTACTGTTGAGAATAACTTGAAGTCAAATGTATTACAAAAGACAAGAGATATGTATTTTATGTCCTGCAGTATAGATACTAATTACGATCTATTCGAATTCTACATCAATATATTAAAAGTTTGTTTTGTTTTCCCATTTCAGAGTATGGTGGCAAACATCTTGTGGCGCGTAGCGCTACCAATACATCCGTCGGTAAGTTTTCACTGCTTAATTCACGAAAAATACGATATTATAGAGGACTCAATCTTAACATTTGCTATATAACCTGTATATGAAATAAGTTACAAAGTTTAACACAACTCCCACTGTAAAACAAATTTAGGGAATTATTGTCACAAAAATTCCAAAAAGATCGAAAGACAATTATGAAGTAGAGAAGGAATTCGGATTCGGCAGGTCAATATACATATAGATATGGTCCTACAGTAACTTCCATTGTAGTTTTACCTTATTGTTCTAAATGCTATAACCTGCTGGAATGGGATTTGCTGTATTTGAGAGTGGATTATCGACGATTAGAAAACGGAAATGATGGCGGGGAATTCAGTTCAGCACATCAAGATACTATAACCGTNTATATATATATATATATATATATATATATATATATATATATATATATATATATATATATATTCTGTATTTAGGGGTGGTTTTATGGCAATTTCAGACAATGAAGGGTGATGGAGCAATTCTGGTCACTGATTAGGATTCAGCGCGTCAAAATCTTTAGGATACTTAGGTGTGGAACTGATCAATTTTGTGTGTGTTCCTGTGTTATTTCGCTGAAAACCCACCTATCCACGTGGTATCGGCAATCCATTGCGTAGAAGTGTCGAGCGTTGGCCTCGCAGCTCCTCGTGGTCCACCAACGTCCTCCACCTCCTCCCCGCCCCCTGCAGCCGCCGCCGCCATCCAGTTGACTCCGGCTCTCCGCTTGACCATCATGGTGTCTGTCCTCACCTTCGGCGTGCTGCTCCTCCTCCTGTGTGTCCTCAACGTATGCGCCGCGTCTCCCGACTGCTGCCCTTTCGAACCAGGAGCCCTCGTCGACAGCGACTATAGTAGCGAATCTCTGGCGTACGCGCGTTGGATGGACGCTCCGCGAACGTGTTTCCAACGCTGCGCTCGAACGTTCACGCGACTCTTCTTTCCTCTGCGAGCGCATGCGTTCTACTTGCCTTCGCGGTCAGAGTTCGACACGGAGACCATCTATGGGGTGATCAATTTTTATATTATTAAGTTGTCATGTTGTCGTCGTCACTGTTGATGGCTAGAGTCCTTAATAATAAAAACATCAAGAGTGAAAATATAATCTGGAATTTCTCATATTTCCGTAAAATACTACGCACAGTTTTGAATCAGCGATAGTGGGTCATATGAGTGGGTCATACTCTGATGGCTCAGGTTGTAGCGTTCTTGCTCATCACCGGGTTCAATTCCTGGTAGGGGCCGGAAAAGAATTGTAGCTTTTCTCATTTATGTTTCAGTTCATATACCCGTCCTCTACATATCTCCTCCTAGTATCAGAAACTCCATTACTAATAACTTCTACTAATCCTTGCACATGGGCCAAGTTGTTGGTAAACCCAGCTTATCGGCCCACCTACCACCCAACTCCATGGATCACTTCAAACACAATGGAATGGAAATATGAATGTGTCGTTTTTTGTGTTTTTTTCTCTTTACGGCTCGCCGACATAGAGGTCATTAGAGCCCTAAAATGAATGATGTATCGTGTCTCCCTTCCTTTCTCCCTACTCCACGCGAGCATTGGGTAACAGCTGGCGCTAAAAGGGACTATGAGAATTTGCGCGTATTAAATCAAGCTTTTATGAGAACTTATGTGCTCTAAAGTTGGGGACACGGCTTGCGGATCTCTTTTCATTAAACGATCTATTAATGGCATATTGCTGCGTAGGCGAAGACAGAGATACTTTTGCATTGTTGACTAATTTCATGTCCTAACAACGTATTTAACGGTGACTTGGTTATCATCTTCTAGACTGTATTATTATTTTAGTATTTGTAAATGGAAAATGTAGCGTGCTATGGAAGCTTTTCTACATGGAGCGATATGAGGTAGTATTTAATTGGAAAAAGCTTTATTTGTTAACTACAATATGGTTACAATACAGCATAGTTTTGGCGGGGCTGAGAGCCCGTTCGCCTGTGATTTGGTCCGGTAGTTGCCGTGGGCTATGCTTACAATATCCTGGTATTCACACTTAAGGAACTTGCCAGTTACACCGTCCGTACTTTCAGTCATAATCGTGTACGATCTAGCAATATATTCTAATGTTAACGAAACAAATTAAGTTTAATTTATGTAATTTGCTATAAGTACGAATATAAGGCCGCTTAGCTGGGTTTACCAACAACATGGTCCACGTGGAGGGGTTGGTAGGAGTTATTAGTAATACTTAGTTGTTAATACTAGGAGGATGTGGGTAGAGGAAGGAGGGTTCGCGTTTCAGTAGTCACAGCTAAATGAACTGGGACATTAATGTGAAAAGTTACAATTGCTACAATCTGGCCCACCGGGAATTGAACCCGGCATGGCTTCATGATGAGCTATAACGCTACCACCTGCGCCACGGATGGGCTATTCTAGTCTTCAGTGACATTTGAAAACGACTGCCTTCGAATTCCATCTTGATATACTTGTTCACTTGTAAATTGAAGTCCCCGTCTTACTTTAACAAAATCTGCCTTTTCCCCTGTGTTTTTGACATTGACCCTTAAACAATAAATGTTGGTCGTTTTATCACCGTGGAGCAAAATATTAATGAAATTACTTAATTGTTCACTCTCCGTTGTGCTCGAGAGAGAAATGACGCTATTTTCTGTACAGGGTCGCGCTATTGCTAAAGGCTCCTGCGAACCCAGAATAAAATGCCATCTTCTGTGGCGACAACTATAACTCCTTTGTATAAATTATAGATAATTTACAGGGAAATTAAAGAAGGCTATAATATATTGTTCATTAGATTATTCATTACATCAGTAAGACGAGAAAGGTTCTGTTCGTGAGATCTTCAATACTTCAAGAGCTAGAAAGTGATCCACGTTTAATCTATGACGAAATTTTTTGTGAGTAGATAGAAATATAACTTTTGCACTTGTTGAACATATGTTAATATATGATACACAACAACCTCGAATTATTTTAAGTCACGTGTTAAATTCAAAATATGATAAGGTGGATATGACGCGAATAGAAAGTCATTTATATGCTTTAAATTTATATTGATGACAGTTTTTTTAATGCTGAAAGTAGAGGTTATTTCTTTTTTTTTCAAAAGTAAAAACATTATTAAGAAATATTTTCATATATAAAAAGCGATGATTGCGAGAGTTAATACAAAAATCATGGGAGTAAAATGACAGAAAAATTGTTTTTTTAGCAACGCAGTAAGTGAATTAACAATTTCAGAGATACAAATCTTTTGCAGGTAAAAATGAAAGTTCAAGTGGTCAAATAACATATTAAATTCATATAAGTTGCCTATCACACTTTCAGTTTACGTTGGCTACACCGTATATCAATATTCTGCAAGTGTGCAATTTTCCAGTCAAATTGTTTTCTTAGATTGAATTGTATTGATCAACTTCACATGATTTCTATCACAACAAAGAGCCAGGATTGTATTGCCATTTAGTGGCAATGGAAGAGTCTCTCAAGTCGGAGTGGTTAGTATAAAATCGATGACTCTCTATTATTAGCACCGCTCCCACGCGCTCCCGCTACACTATTCCACTGCATACGGTTAAAACGTTTTGCAATCGGAATATTCTTAGGCACAGTGGACACTAATGCAACGTTTTTCATTAAACCCCTCATATTTGTGTGATTTATAATTAATGCCAAGATTTCTCTGCCAACAAGAAAAATTCTCTCGCGTGGTTCATGGACCACCGGTAATGGGAGCGCTGATTTCATTTAGTATTTCACTAATTTTGTTCATTAATATAAACGTATTCAATGTAAGCTTATATTTTTTAACATAAACAATGTTATTTACATATGTTAAACACTATTTCTAGATTAATTTATACTCATTCATTATCACTAAATTCCAATATCACAGCATCGGGTGAAACCATTTTTGCGCGTTTCAGGAATCGTGTATTGCATTAAACTCGGTATGCACGTCCCAATGTATTCAAATGAGCTTGATTTCACCGGCGTGCATCGCGCCTTACTGTGTCCGTCTTGATCGTAAGCAGAATCCGTGGCCGGCGCGCATGCGAGCTCTTCTGTTTCTGAGCGGAGGAAGGGACTTCCCGTCATTGACACCGTTCCCTTCGCCAGCATCCTCACCGGAAATCTCTTCCTCGCCATCTTCTCACTCTTTGAGTGGGGATTCCGGTGGCATTTCAGGAAACGCATCCTCCCCTGAAAGTCCTATTCCACGAAAACGTCTTCGACGACAACTACACTTCTACCACAGTGAGGACGAGAGGCCATCACGATGGCCTGGACTCGGCTCTTTTGGTGAGAACTTACTATCTATCTATCTATGTATCTATCTATCTAACAATATNNTATATATACCTTATGAGATATTTAATCGCTACACATACCGTAAACGCGATGAAATAAAAGTAATGAGGGAGGAGCCTAAAGAGCACATGAAAGTTGAGGAGCCTGCATTGCGAGATTGCGAACTCTTCCTCTGTAGACGTGTGGGCATTTTATTAATATCAGCTATATCTTACAAGGGGACGTCGTGATTTGGGATAAAGTCTTCGAGGTTGGGCTTTGTAGGATTGTAGTACCCCAAAAGGGTCATCGATTCTCAAAGTAAGAGAGCGCAATAGCTAGCTATTTTTGAGAAAAAAGCTCTCAAAATTTAAAATTGAACATTCAACCTGCTTTTACATCGTTACAGTTGCGCAGATTAGTTGCCTGGTTGCCCTCGACGCACATTGTTGGGATTATGACTTTAGACTACTGCGTAAACTAAATTCAATAATTTGTTATCGAGACAAATGCATTATTTTGTTCAATATTCACGCTTGTGTAACATGATCCAACAAACAGATACATTCTTTTATTCCTGTCGATACGTTCCTTAAAAACACGTACATTTCGTCACCCAAAAAAACTTGCTTTCAGCACCATCTAGTGGAGACTTCAAACTCCCACAACAAACTATACAATATTCACAATTATAAAAAAATCAATAAAACTGTTCTACACATCGCACCGACTAGCGGTTTCGTTCAATCGATTCTTTACCATCATATCTACATTGAATCAAAAGAAGTAATTTCCGCGCATCTTAGAAAATTTTCGGAACAACAAATATTTTTACAAAGACAGCCTTTTTAGCATTTGAAACATCTCGTCGATTATTGAGAAATGGACTAGTTTTTAATTTCGTTAACATATCCAGATCACTGAAATAAATTCACACAAAATCTCACCTCCGAAGACAGAAATGCTCAACCAAATGTTTATATTCGTATTAGCGATTTGCGGTTTTTTGCAATTGACAAAATGAAAATATGAGTAGTAAGAAATTTCATTTTCATTACAAAAAGTAGTTTAGCTCTTTAACATAATAATAATAATAATAGTAATAAAGTACAAAAAATTATATTACATCAGGACACAGATGGCGACTATCCAGGGAGAAGCAAGAAACAACCGACCATCTAGTTTCAGGATGCCCTATTTTGGCTAAGAACGAGTATTTGGTGAGGCATGACAGAATTAGTTCATATATACATTGGCATTGGCTTTCGGGTTCACTGTGAAAGAAAACTGGTATAAACACGAACCTAGTTCTGTGAACTCCAATAAGAAAGCCACAATCCTCTGGGATCAACCAATAAATACTGTCAGGACAATCAATGCAAATAGGCCTGACATTGTCCTGAAGGATAAGGAGACTAACGAGTGTCTTCTTATTGATGTTCCAAGCGACATGAATGTTGTGAGCAAAGAGGTAGAAAAACTGCTCAAATATAAAGACCTGGCTATTGAATGCCACAGAATGTGGGGAAAGAAGACAAAAGTCTGCTCTATTATCGGAGTCACGGTAGCAGTAAGCAAATATATAGAAGTCAATCTTCAGAAAATTCCTGGAAAGACCTAATTATCTAAGGTCCAAAAACATAGGCATTCTGGGGACGGCTCATATTATCCGGAAAGTGTTCACCTAAGAATTTCTCTATGAGACGCAGCCTAAGGGAAGTGCAACTTCTTCGGACGCGTTCCGAAATACTTGCCAGTTTTGCTGAGAAATAAGTTCAAAACAAGTAAGAACAATAATAATAATATAG
Organism: Laupala kohalensis; assembly: GCA_002313205.1. NCBI lineage: Eukaryota > Metazoa > Arthropoda > Insecta > Orthoptera > Trigonidiidae > Laupala > Laupala kohalensis. The sequence continues at coordinate 3,400,173 of NNCF01127530.1, read as the reverse complement.
AAAATATGCAACCTATATTAATTCATAATGTTTGGTGGAAATACTTCACTCTAGTACACAAATACCTTGTCAGCATGTTCAACTATGCGCTAAGGGATCCGTCAACCTTTCCGAGGAATTTATTGTAAGGCACGACTTAAATGTTACTTATGTCAGACGACAGGTTCCAACCAAAAAACTACCGACCAATAACATGTATGTCCACGCCGTATAAAATCCTCACCTCTATCATCTCTACCAAGATTTACAATCATTTGACGACTCAAAATATGTTAACTCCTGAACAAAATGGGACGCAGGGCTGCAAAGAACTGTTAGTCAATGACAGTGTGATTTCACAAGTCTACAATCGTCAACAAAAGCTTTAGGTTGGGTAGACTACAAAAGGTTGTTCGACTCTGTTACTCACTCGTCGCTCCGACGTATTCTCGATCTTTTCAAGATAGACCGGGATCTGGCGAATTTTCAGTCAGTATGCATGCCAGAATGGAAGACAACTCTGCATGTGCAACGGGCAATACATTCATCTGAAACTAGAGAAATTAGGATATGTCGCGGAATTTTCCAAGGTGACATCTTGAGTCCATTATGGTTCTGTATGGCCCTTACTCCCCACAGAAGAATGATCAGGAATTCAGGATACGGGTATCAAATCCAAAAGAACTCAAATGTAAGAATATCTCTCCAGTTCTATATGGATGACCTGAAACTACACGCTGCTAACAAAGATAAACTACAGAGCGAATTTGCACTGGTCATGAAGTTCAGTCAAGACATTTGCATGGATTTCAAATGAGAGAAATGTGCTACTGTACATGTCGTGAGTGGAAAAGTACAAGATCAAGAAAAGGACCTACAATTATCCGAGAACACGATCATCCAAAGCTTAGGAAAAGAAGATTAGTATAAATACCTGGGGATGTTGCAATTACTGAGAATTTCTGATACAGACACCAGGCAAGTAATCCAGAAGAAAGTCCTCCATAGAGTAAAAGGAGTCTGTAAATCCTTAATCAATTCGAGAAATAAAAATACTGCTATCAACACAAGGGTTATCCCAGTGGCTACATACACCTTTGGAATTATAAAGTGGTCGGAGGCTTCCTAACAAGATTTCGGCAGAAAAATTAGAACAACATTAACAATACATCATTTACATCTCCCGGTCAGGGAATAATCAACTTAACTCTATTAAGACACTCATTTCTCTCTTGAGTTCCAGTCTATCATTTTCATGGTTCTTTCGAACTGGATTTTAAGTTCGAAGGAACGGTTCGACCTCTCTAAAGCTTTCCTTGAACAGCGTTTTATCGAATTCCATTGCACACAACCACTTGATATCACATCAAGAAATAGAATTACATAAAACAATGAAATAAGTAATTACAAATTACTTATCAAACAATGAATTTAAAATAATCAATAAAGTGTTGCTTTCTTTAGCGCCAAATTAGCAAACCTGCGAAGACTAAGAAGTCAGTGTGCGTTAATTCTGCTTCTTGAAACTTTTTCTTTTTCCCAATTCCTCGAACCAAATTGTTCCAATCATGGAGATGGCTAATAGGTATTAGTTTCTTCTTTCTTTTTTCAAATAGGCCATGGTCGATATTACATTCCAAGTGGCTATGACCACTAACCATGAACTTTTACCCTTTAGTAAAAATGACTACCTAATTTATACTACATATATTGATATCACGAAGATTTAAAATGAATTGGTATACTATCTGCACCACAATGAAAGCTAAAGTTCCTATAGTATAATTATGAAATAATCTGATTTTACTCAACTTGTTTCTTATACTTCTTTTTTCCGAGCACCCTACAATTGATACTCGTGCTTTGTAAAATTCTACAGGGTTGCCGAAGTCCCTCTTCGCGAACTCTAGCGGTATCTCCGACAAACAAATGCTGAAGCGATTGCAGCGCCTTGAGCGGCGACTGAGTCGATCAGAACGACGTGCACTGAGGCGTGAAGAGCGGGAAAGACAAATGGAAGGCTCAACAAGTAATTGTAATCGTTACAACGCGAAGCATGGAGATCGTCACACGCGACGACGAGAAAAGAAAAAGAGAAAATATGAGAGGAAGCAACGGAAGCGAGAGAAAAAAGAAAGGTAAACCTGGTGTACTGCTACTTACATTAACAAAAAATTCTTAAATTATGCTCTGAACGTTCAGGAACCTAATGAAATTTGATTCTTTTATACACTAACAAATTGTAAAAATTAATTATCTGGAAGATTTTAATTTTTTTGATACAATGAAAATTTTCAAACAACTAAAATAAGTAACCGCCCCTAAAGAGGATATCAGATATATTATTTATTTCGTAAAAATATATTTAAGTCTAATAGATACATTCAATAAAGGTAACAACATAAGTTTTCTGAAAAATATTTCAATGGAGCCAAATATGAAAAAACGTTGGTTCAGTCAGCAAGAGATTTGTCACAAGAGATTGTTTATGAATGGAACATGTAATTTTTCACAGCTTCTTTAGAGACAAATTCATTTATTGAATTGGAACGAATAAAATAACGTACCGATATATGAATTTTTAAACATCCTTGGTATAATGAATGAGGAGTCAGTCACTATCCTCGCATCCACGCGAGTTCTTCCGGCTTCAATAAGAAAGCAATCATTGCCATTTATTTTCTTAGGAAATGTTTAAACATTTGTCATGCTGTTCTTCTGTTGTTATTCGTCAAAATTCTATAATTACTGAACTTAATGAAGAATCTTCATTCGATTGGATTGATTAAGAACTAGTAAATTTTTGTATGGTATAAATATAGCCATTTGTCGTTTATTTCCTTATTAATAATTAGAAACTTGTGTGTATTACTCAATTATTTATTTTTACATTTTGTGGGCATTGACAAAAAAAACATCTAATACTTGTTCCAAAGAGGGTTGCTCATAATCAGAATAAATCATTCTTTTGAATAAAAGAATTATATTATATTAAAATAATTCATTATTTCAAGTAGCAAAAATAATGAATAAAAATGTTTTTTTTTATTTGATGAATATTGATTGACGAAAGACAAGTTATTCTTTTATTTTAAGAAAAAAATAACAAATACAAATTTATTCTTTTATTCGATTAACATTGAATGACGAAAAGAAAGTTATTGTTTTATTCGACTTGCTTGAATGAGGTATAAAAATTTATTCTTTTCTTCGACTAAAATTAAATGACGAATAAAAAGTTATTCTTTTATTTGACAAAACTACTTGTAATAACCAATAAAAAGTTACTCTTGCTTGACGTACAATTAATAATACGTTATTCTTTTATTGTGCTGACGTCGAGAATGAATTATTTTTAGTAATACAATACAAAACGTATCCTTTTTCTGGTTTATTTTTGTTCTTGGTACAGTTAGTATTAAATGAATCTGCACTTCTTTGTGTTGCAAAGAATACATTAATCGTATGAGAATGGTGGTCATTGTGACTAAGGTGTGTGTAATTCTTTTCAAACTCATTTTAATATAAACTTGAGGAGGGGAGGAATCTCCCATTATTTTATTTTAGGTTAAATAATCAACTGAACATTGATAATAAAATATATTATGCACTACTATGTTTAAATTTGTGACGATTGCAATTATTAAGTTAGTTATACATAAAGGGTAGAGTCCTTGGGCGGCAGTGATTCAGAAGTGAGAGTACCGGTTCTTGATAAATACATCCCCATTATATGGTAATATAATTTTGTTCTGGGAAATATGTATTGACAATATTTTACGGATATAAAGGAATGCATGGATACAATGGAGAAAATCGTGAAACAAATGAGGAAGACAAGGTGATTTGTAAGGTATGTATCGACTACGAATGTGTGACAGAGTGACGAATAAACGAAGACGGGTACTGGAGAAACAAACATTAGACAATGTTTTGCTGCAAACAAATATAAATGGACAAAAAACTTACATTCTTGATAAATCTGTAATAGACTTAAAAATAACGAAAAATGCGAGATTTTTAGATAGAAGGGTGAATGTTAGTGAACGAAGAAAGTAGAGAACGTGCGAGGATACAGTTAGTGTTATGGAGAAATTAAAAAACAAAAAATCGAAGATGGCAAGAGAGATGAGCGAAGAGTTATTTGATTGAATAAATATGGAAGGAAAGAAGAAATAGAGATGTGACGAATATGGGAGGGAAAGAATATGAAGGAATCTATACTTGAAATTCAACTCAATTTACTTAAGGAATGCAGAGGGTGCGAGGTGGAACAAACGAGGGGAAGCGGACGGATATGATGCACGGGGTTCTTAAGGGAAAGAGTAATAAGTTGGGAAGGGAATTATTGAAGAGGAGACAGAAGAGAATGGATAAGACAGAAGTGTTCACAAGATACATAGATAAGCAGTTAGAGTTTAAGATAGATGTAAAGGAGGTGAATAAGAAGGGTTGGGAAAATTTAAAAATGAAAAGCGTGTTGGAAACTCCGCTTCAAATAAGCAGCGAGTATGGTGAAAAAGATGGAGATATGGAGTAGAAATATTGACAAGGGAAGACATCAGTGAACATGGAAGAGATAGATAGAATACTGAGAATCTTACTTGGAGATTACGTAGATGAAGACAGTGAGCAAGTGAGCTATGGAAGAAATGATGAAGAAAGGGAAAACTGGATGAATTCAGGAAATTGGTAAAGGAACTAAGAGAAAAAATGTACCTAGCAAAGATGGGATAACCTAAGCATTGTTAAGATTACTATATAATTTTATGGGGATTTTTGGTAGAAGTAACATTATGTTTGTACAAAAGGGATATCTTCAATATGCATGAAATTTCTGAGAGTAATATCATGAATGAATGATGTAACAAGAGACCAAAGAAAAAGAGTCGTAAGGACTAATACCTCTGGTACCCTCCAAGGGGAAGATATTTGATAAATAAATCACAAAAAGGCTAATGGACTATTTGGAACGGTAAGGAGAGTTGGATAATAGACATTACGTATTAAGAAAGAGACGGGCACAGAAGATGCTGTTCTTCGACTGTAAGATGGTCTAAAAACACGAAAGAGAATATAATATTTATGGAAATGAGAGGAGTATTCGATAATTCATATTTGGACGTAACATTACAAACAATGAGGAATTTACAACAGGCAACATTACACCTCAAAACGATCAGTACTTTGCACACAATACCTCATACACATGCCATTTCTCAAAATACCGATAGAATGCAACTACGTTCGAGTATATGCTGACATGTAACAAAATGGTAGGTCAACTCATAGGAGAATAGAAAAAGGTGTACCCCAAGAGCATGGTTCACCTTTGGCGCAAGTATCTTATACGATATCTAATGTTTTACGGAATTTGACGAAATCACTGAATAGTGAATTTACTTAGTCCTCGTGTCAATTTCTTCTCCAGTTTGAACCTCATTTCTCAACTTTTTCTTGTTGTTCAAATATGCAAAGGATGAGTCAGAGTGTTACGTCATTTCAAGAGATTTGGTAAGGGAATGGGTTCAAACCATAGAGTTTTTCAAAATTTTAATATGCTTTCATATATAGCATACACATTCAATATATATATTATGTATAGTAAATTGTTTTGTTCACGTTTTTAACGACTGTTACTAATATTTGGTGATGGAGGTAACTTGAACCAAATTTTATATTTTTTATTTATAAACTGAAATAACCATGGAACCATTTTTATCGATAAATAAAAAAATTGAAAGGGCGAGGTTGGAAAATATGTATTTTTCATCATTTTACATTCGTTGTCTCATCATTTGACAACCTACCGTGCAAATTTTATTCTGTTTCTTATCCAACATTTTCTAAATTTGCATTTTTTGAAACAGAGAGGATTAAAATTAAAAAATATATATTCACATTCTTTGAAGTCTACAATGAATAAAAATTCAAAACAGTCGTAAAATTCGCGCATTGGTAAGAGCAAGATTATACGAGTCCTTTTAGTGATGGAAAAAAATTGCTTCAAAATTGTCATAGAGGGGAAACGAATTTATATTCTAGGCACAAATAATGATTTTATACGGTCAATAAGAAACTTTTAAATGAAACATTCTAATTCTTTTGTTGTCGAAGAAACATTTTTTTTCATTGTTTTCTCTCTCCCAAATTTTATTGCCGGTCCAATCACATTCCCATCCATTTCTGCGCAAAATCCACAAAACTAGGATAGGGAGGGAATTTTTGCAAAATTGTACCACATTCTTATGTATGAAGACCATACATTCAGCAATCAAAATTTGTCATTTGTGATCAGACAGGGTTCTAGCAATGGACATAATTCGTTCAACATATGAACATTACGGACATCAGTGTTTTTTTCTTTTTTTAATTACATTTTTGTACTGGAGGTGCAAAACCATTGCACATAATTTCTCATATACGTTTCTCCGTCTGCAGCATAGTGAGAAAAAATTATGTTGTGAAAATGTCATTTCTGATGTGGTCCTCTATACTTTGTTCGTCTTCCGGTGCTCTATTCATGCTCAAAGTCGCTAGATAAAGTTATTACTGTCTTTTATTTGAAAGTAAAATAATATTCAGAATATTATTTCAAAGCATTTAGCGACATATCTGTCTTAGAAATATCGTAAAAGTGTTACGTAAATGAAATTTAGTTGTAGACAGAAATTGATTTTCCTATCTGCAATACATTTGTCATCCTTCTATGTATTTTATCCTTTCATTTCAGTTTACCAAAAGTGTATTCTACGTTTGCTTGGTCCAAGTGTATTCTACACTGCAAAATAGTATTCAAGCTTCTTGAAACAGTAAAATGTCTAAGTGTAGCAGAAATAAATTATTTCATTGCGTCTATACCAAACATTCCAGCCAAATACCGCTAATGCGGATGAAATGCATACTAATTGTACTTTACGTGCAGAAAATTGGACCAAATCTACCTTACGGTCCAACGCCGTAGAAAAATAACCTTAAATTTCGTATATCCTTCCGCGAGTGCTGCTACCTCCACCAACGCCTCCATCCTCACACATACAACATATTTTCTTAATACTAAATCGCCGGGTCTAACAAACCTAACATCATTGTTAATGGCTAACCTAACATTATTGTTAATTATAATTGTTCATGGTTCGCTGTCGCGAGCCATATTATAATTAACATACCCCTAACATACTAACATAAACGGTGGCGGAGAGAAGAAAATAGTGCGGAACAATATTTCTTTATAACTACCGTAAATATGAAGAGCGAAGAATACGGCTTATATATTCGGAACCGTAATAATATTTGTAGTATTATGACATTAATCATTTTTTCGAACCCTCTTTGGACCATATGCTATACTTTGGCCAGAAAATTTAAGCAAAATCGTTTTTGAGAAACATTTAAAATAGTACTTTGACCTTCATGTAAAGTACCAATTGTTACCAAGAAAAAAATAGAGCTCGAGCATTGACGAGAAGTAAATTCTACCGTAAATACGAAATGCGAATTAAAATGATTCATTCATTTACTCAGAATCGCTACGTACAGACGGATAGACAGACGGACGTTATGCCAGAAACCACTTTTTCAGAATCAGTGATCGTCAAAACTGATATTTCCTTCTAAATTTTGCTTACGATATTTTTTAATCGTGAACGTTTTTATATACTGCGTATATGAGAAAGTAACATTACTGACATCAGTGGTCTAGTGGTAGCGTCGTTTCTCCCACAATACCTCTGAACTCTAGAACGTGGGTTAAAACTCTGCTCGATCGGTTATGTTTCTCTCACACACTCGAGATAATTAATGCTTTGAAACCAAGTATCCCAACACCTGACATCCCAATTTCTCACCGCCGTCACGGTCAGGAGGAAGAACTGGATTCTTGACAATAAATAAAAAATTACGAGATATCCTATTATTTTGGTATAGGAATATTGCCAACACTGGTTCCAAATTATATTCTTATTAACTAAGTCCATTATAAAGTTTGTCACGACATACTCCAGAGACGTCTTCCCCAAGACGATTACCGGACTGTATACTTTTATTTGCGAAGGGAGGTTTCTTAGATCCGAGTGGTTTAGGTCAATACAAAGTTTTGGAAAGTTTGCTGCAAAATAGAGGAGCTCTTGAGTCCTGTAGTCCCGCTACCTAAATCTCGTCTGTCCACGACATAGTAATAAGAGGATCTATTTCATTGAAGTTACCGATATGTTCACATTCACAATGCACATAACGAATTTCGTCACTTCCTTTTCACTATTGATTCAAATCATTTGTCTTCTGCAGAGAGAAACGAAACCACTTGGAAAAGCTAAGCGAATCGCCCCCTGGGAGCCCTGTGGCCACGACGTCCACTGGAGGTCGAGGAATACCATTGGTTGAAGTGTTTGCTCCAACCAAAGAAATTTCCTTATCGTCTTCCAGCGACAATGAGAGCCGTGATCGGCCTCTTCTCGACCATCCTGCGCCAAGCTCCGCGTCTTCCAAATCGTCGCGCCCTCCATACCTACGTATTCTGTCGAACAACGCCGAAGCAACGGTTTTCAGTTGATTACAATCGAGAGATAGGGTACATTGTTTCGATGACTTTTGTCTTGAGTCCTGGTTTAATTTATTACAGTAACCCATTACGAGAGTATTTCTGGGAAATGTCAGTGTTATTAAATAAATATTTGTGTCATAGCGTAATAATTTTCATTTCTATTATAATTAGTTTTAATTTCACCATTAAAAGAATACGTAGTGAACAAATTGAATATTTATTATACACATCCGTATATTACTGTTTTTCTGTGAGATTAAACCATAAGTCATGACAACTAACTTTTTTCTCAAAAACATTCGAGTTGGTTCCATAGTTCTTTTTTGAGAGAACATCGTTGTTCAATTGTTCTTGTTTAAAGAACCTTTCTCTGCTACCAATTTGATATTAAACATCTTGCGTAACTTCGACGACTCCTGTCAAAATATCTTCTTACAAGCACACAGTAACATCTTCAAGAACTTGTTAATTTATCTGTCTAATATTTGCTTCGTTTTTTAGTAAGTGTTTTTCCACTGGATGTTTTTCTAAATATTTTTAAAATATAGAGTTGCACTTGAGACGCTGGAGAAAGAGGACATACTTGAAGGGCGCTCCCTGTGCCGTTAACCTCGACCTAGAGTCTGCAGTCCGGTTGGCATCGGGGAAATGAAATATCTCTGACTGAGTAAGGATGGGTTTGTTAATGTCAATTTTATGATTCTTATACCAATATTCTTTCATAAATCCTCAATAATATCTAATGAAAATATTCATTTATGTATTGTTTTGTTTTATTTTATAACGTTGGTGTATAATTTTCATGAATATCTTTAACACCTTTTCAATTAAATTGAAAATATTTTCCTGCTCATGGTTTCAAAACATTTTGGGTTGCTTCCTTGGACATTTTAAAAGTATAGCGGTCAAATACAGATTCCAACCAATATAAATTATTCCAAATTATATGCACGGGGAACATTCCCCCCTAATATGTAAATAAATAAATAATTAAAAAAGACAACTTTCTTCTAATTGGAGGGAATACATCCACCCTACCCTACGTCCCCCTCCCACAAATTAAAAGGGCGATGAATATAGGGGATATAGTGCCCCCCCCCTAAATTAAAAGAAAGTTGCCTTTATATTATTTTACATTTATTTATTTATTTGTATGTGTATTGACACACAATATATATATATATATGAACGAAACTTTAATGGTTAAAAAAATACACTGAATTTAAAATTTTGAGCGCCTCGACTATCTTATCTCAGGGTTTCACAATAATTTCTGGGGTTCGCATTTTTTAATGAAGGAAAGGGCCATACAATGGTTCCACTCAAGGAAAACGCTACTGACAAATAAATCCATTTAATGTAATCATCCTTTGAATTACAACAAAACCCCTCATGCTGTTTTCCCCCAAAAGAAACAAACACAAATGGTAATCAAACTAAGAACATAAACACTAATACCCAAATGAAATCTTTCCCTCCAAAAAAAAAACAAACTAAAATACACTTACTTTAACCATAATATTATCTTATCAACAATTCAATCTCCCTCTTTCTCAAACAATAGCAATTCACTGAATTTAATAATAATATTATCTTACCAACAATTAAATCTCCCTCTCTCAAACAATAGCAATACACTGAATTTAATAATAATATTATCTTATCAACAATTAAATCTCCCTCTCTCTCAAACAATAGCAATACACTGAATTTAATAATAATATTATCTTATCAACAATTAAATCCCCCTCTTTCTCAAACAATAGCCATACACTGAATTTAACAAGAATATTATCTTATCAACAATTAAATATCCCTCTCTCTCAGACAATAGCAATACACTGAGTTTAACAATAATATTATCTTATCAACAATTAAATCTCCCTCTCTCTTAGACAATAGCAATACACTGAGTTTAACCATGGCATAATTTTATCANATACACTGAGTTTAACAATAATATTATCTTATCAACAATTAAATCTCCCTCTCTCTTAGACAATAGCAATACACTGAGTTTAACCATGACATAATTTTATCTACAATTAAATCTGTCTTGGCACTGATTTAGTCCAAAGTTCGTGCCCTTTTTTATAATTTATGCCAGTTGATTCATTACGCGCAAGCGCAATACGACGTTGGTTTAAACATTACCAACCGTCGTAAAATACCTCTCAAGATGACCAACCAGGGCAGACCGTAGAGTAGTGTCCTCGCAAGGTCAGCCAGGCTCCAATCTCGGGCGATCGCTTTGGTGTCATCAACGACGACTACCGGAAGTTGCTCCAATCATTCTCTGCGAGCTTGGCCCCTCCAAACGCAGCGTCAGCATAACCTCGTCCCTCCGAATGACCACCCGAAAATAGTTCGTCCGTGGCTCAGATCGAGACAACTTATTAAATTGTCCCGATGATCAAAATTATCAACAATTAAATCTCGAGCGCAGCGTCTTCAAAAATGAAGTGCTAGTCTGAAATGCGAACTCGAAATACTTGTTTCAGAGTCTTAATGTAAGCATAGCTGACACCGAAAAATCTAAGCGATGTGAGCCGACTGAAACATGTCAGCTGCGTCGAAGCTACCAGCTACGAGCAAAAAAACATCTAAGCTGACTGAAAATCTAAGCGATGTGAACGTCTGCAGCTACGAGCTACGAGCGTGAACGAAACATTTCTCTGGAAAAAGCATCTGAGCTGAAAATCTGCACGATGTGAGATGCGTCAAAAAAACATCTGAGCTGAGCGAAATGACTGATGTGAGACCGTAATTTCGTATTCCATTCCTTAAATGGTCTTACTCCCCACTTCTGCCTATTTTTCCACTTCCAGATCTTCCAAATTTTGAATTCCATGTGACCGAAACTTCCAATGCCAAAACGATTCCCCCTTCTTACGCCTAGATTCTGATTGGGAAATTTTAAAGGACTTCGAATAATTTTAACCTTTTCTTGCAACGATCTTAACACCGAACAATTTCTACGGACAAGTTGGTTCTTGTTTCCACCCTCGCCCATCTGGGGTTATTGCGGTCGGGTTGGGTCGCTTTCCCCACCCTCTCGCTAACTTGCTATTTCTAAAAAGCTATAAATTTCCTTCGACACCGAAGAGCCGACAGTGGGTTGCTGCGCCATACCAGATGTGGGGGGCTGCCTTCGTCATCTCTCAACATCAGGCCTTGTAAATTTCTAGCGAGTCTGAAGACTTCCCTTCCTCTCTTTTGAATTTCATTACTCCCGAACGAGGATTATTTTATTAATCTAATTACGGAATTATTCAAATCTCACAATAAATATATATATATGCATAACAAATAAAATTAATAAAAACAATTAACATTGATTAGGGTGGTGAATAATTAGTGAATAATAATTAAAGAATAAAGTGGTGGTCAATACTACTCTCGACTTTACGAAGTTAACTGTATTATACCCTATCAACTCATGGTGGTGTTACACTCTAAGCCGTACTTTGCAACACCATCTGGTAATTATCATCAACTAATCAAGTTTAATTAATAAACAAATAGATCACCAAGAAAGGAACGGGCGGGATTCGTGCCCATTCACTCAAGAACAACACACACTTCTGGTATTTCTACGCGCAGCAGCAAAGATAAAATTGGTTTTATTTCACTCATGATCCATTCGTCAAAATTTATGTTTACAACATTATACATGCACACTGAACACTTCCCTAATGTCACCCCCCCCCCAAATTAGCATATTTAAATTTACAAAATATTCATGTTTTGGTAGGTGCACTAAGTAGTCCCCACTCATCATTTCTCCTACATTTACTTTACACAACTTCATATTGCAATAAAAAATCTAATTAGTTTATTTCTGGTAATGGGAATAAATTTTCTTTCCCAAGTGTCTAGTCGTTGAAGCACACGGAAATGTCTTCGTCCGTGGACGCACTGATCGCTGCTATTTGGTCTGGAAGCCACCAGTTCAGTACATTTACCTTGTTGGTCATTACATTGGCGAAAGGCTGGCTACCTCAAACCAAAACTGCGTGCTAGCCTCGGGCAAACCTGAAGTACAATGACCTAAGGTTGTTGACAGCTGCTCCCCGCTGAGAATTCCCTCTGGTTGGCTCAGCCGCTACTCGCCACTCCATTCATTGAAGTCACGCTCCAGACTCGTAACCCCGTCAATGTTCTCAGATTAGCGTTCTGAATTGCGCATTTTTTTATTGCACTCAAAATCTCATTACGGAGAATTTTTCCAAAATAATCATTCAACTTTTCATCAACAATTGAGCGGCCGAGCCACTTTCCCGATCCTAGCTGTCCTGCCAAGCATCGTGAAGGAATACATCACCAAGCGAATTTGAATAAAAATAACTCAAAAACTATGTGAAGTTCCAAAGCATTCTAGAACGAACTTAGGAAGAGAAGCACTCACTTCTCACCCTAGCAACTCGAAGTGAAATCTTGTAATAACACTCTTCGAAATGAAAGTCTCATAATAATCTTCTCCGAATGAAAATATCATAATAACACTCTCCGAACGAAAATCTGATAATTCTGCAAAGTGTTCTGTGCTCGTTTTTATAACTAAAAATCCCTACTTCTCCACAAAATTTCAAAAAAATTCACTCCCTGTGATGGATCATGTGACTCCCCGAGCCAATGATTTTCCATGGACCTACGCCCTGCAGAATCATTGGGATAGGTCCAAGGGTCGTGACGTACTTTTAATTTTGACAAATCATGTTACTCTTTTTACCAACAACGATTCCCACTTTCTCTTGACGCTACGCCGAATCCATGTGGTTGCCTCGCCCCTAACTGTCACTTATTCTCACGCCCTTATTGTTTCGTATGTTTACTCCGACCGTCCAAAAGAACTCTGGGTTCTGCGAGTTTGAGTTTGCCTCGAGTGTCCCTAGAGACTCTCGCGCTTTGAAAACTACCCGCTTTTGTTCAGAGTACTGCGTAGTGTTTTCGAACCATGAATTATGAATTTGTACAAGTAAGGTCAGTTTTTAAAAAGCATTTATTTCTTTTATGGCGAACAATGGTAGTTGCCTTTACAAGTTATAAAATGTTTAACTGATTTACTCGTTACAAACTCTGATGAACATCTGCCAGCTACTGCTACTGCAGGATACAGAATACAGAATACTAGAACAGAATGCTTCTGAGAATCGTTTCGTTCTCTTATTTATATCTTTATCATACGACCTCTGAATGGGCGTAGCCACAACGTCATCATCATATGACGGTTGCGTATTGTTTTGAAGTTCGGGTATGCATGACGTAAAACCAAGAGTTGTATACGACTGTGCCTGACCCGGCAAGTGAGTATTGACTGATATGTGGGTATACCATTAGGCAAACGGATATGACTCATGTGCCATGTCGCCAGTCTCCGCTTTCCAAACTTTTTATGACGTTTTTCTGTCTTGGGTCCTCTCTTGAAATGCTCCCGAGACCGCACCCTTAGAACCTTGACGCTTTCAACCCACACCCTCGTCATAACGTTGCAAAAGATTCTTAGTTAATTGTTAGTTTATTTTTCATTATTGAAGTCACGCCTGTTTCTGCGCCTTGTCTGGGCTGCTACGCCAGCCGTCTTTCTTAACAATTTTGCCGCTCTTGTTCTCACACCTTTGCTACGAGTTTGTGATGCCGACTCTATTTAATTTTGCCCACGTTCCCAATTATCTTTGTGGTGGCGGGTGTCGCGCCGACTACTGCGGGTACCCGTCTCTCTTTAGAAATAAGTTTTATAGTGTTACTCAGTTCTCTTCTGAAAGCTAGTGACCTTTACAAATACCGCCGAACACGCCCTCTGACAGAGTGCCGCGCGTGCGATGGGAACCGTCCACCCACGCTACATTTTTTAACGGTCTATTTTTGAATTTCTGGCGTCCTATTTCAATTTTACCGAAATTAACATTTCATAACAACATATACATCGATTACTTTCCTCGTGATCATTGGGCGACACGGAGTATGTCAAGGCACAGAGAGGGCGAATGGGAAATATTTCACCCTCCACATAAATAAATAATACACAAAATAAACGTAACAATATATTGTAAAACTAAACTAGTTCGCAGATATTTTAAATATTAGTTTCTCTGAAGAACCTTGTTGATAGAGGTTAAGGTCTCCTCACTCACAAAACTTAAATAATGCAGCACTAGTTCTGAATAGAACCGTAGACAGACAAAAATGCGCATTTTACGAGTATTTGATAAGAGGATTGATTTTTTTATATCAATTTCTATAAAATTTCTATACATAGTGTTGAAATTTTCATGCAGCAAGTTTATGACTAAAAATTTAAAACTATCAAAACTATCCAATTTCGTATCTTGTAACTTTTCTGAAATGTTTCTTCACTTGAAGATCAAAAGACAAGACTAATTTAATTCATCATAAATTACTGGTTCACCGTCATTTCGAAATTACGACAATAGTAACATTTTTTCAAATCAACCACTAAAACAATTATAAGCAAATTATCACTCACAAGTACGAACATTTTTCCAAAAATAAATGAAATCAAACATTTTTCCAAAAATACAAACAATTGAGCACAGAATCAGAGCAGTCGTGTCAGAGAGCCAGTATCAGCGTCCAAGATCAGCTCTAGGGATGGACGCATGAACCTTCAAAAATTTCAGATCCGGTGTGGTCCGGTCGACAACAAATCTCACGTCCATATTTTACAAGGTGTCACCCGAAATCTCTCTGCCATGCACGCAAGTCTCAAACCGAAACCAAAATGCTCTACATTACGATCGAATTCGTACTCTTTATATTAATCTTTTACTTAACTCCACTAGTTATTTGTTACACAGTGTGTTTGAACCAAGATATGCCACTGAATTTTAAACCAGTTCCCTCCGATCGATTGGGGACTTTGGTACACGTATATAAACCCGATGACTATGCAATATTATGTCTACCTCAAATAAAATACGATCTACTAATGTGATATATGTATGAAGTTAATTGCAACTTAAACGTATTTTATTCGTTTTAGTACATGCTTTAAACAAAAGTTTATTTTTGAAAAGGTTTTTTAAAAATTATTATAACCTCTTTCGAACATTTTTTCCGGGACTCTTGTACGAGAACTATACGCCATTCTCGTTGTAAATGGGAAATGTGTCGCGCTGTCGACGCTTATCTACATGGGATGTAGGAGGTGGGTAAGTGTTAGAAGGTGGGCCGGTTAGCTGGGTTTACCAACAACTTGGCACACGTGGGTGTTAGTGGGAGTAATTAGTAAGAATTAGCGATATTAGGAGTAGTAAGAGGTAAATATTATTTATCTATTTATTTTTGTATTTATTGCATTAATTTACTTCATATCGTATCTGCGTCCGCCAACATTCTACGACAACCTCCTTGTTAGTTTATTCCTTTCTTCTTGTAGCAACGCTGCTACATATTACACGGAATACATGAATACCAAACATGCTGCACATAGTCCACAGAGTGCTCAATTTACTCAGAGCACCGAACGCGCTGTTTATGTATACGTATTCCAAGACAAGACAAATGTTTATTTATACTTACCCAATCCAAGACCATAGGTATTAACAGAAGATATTAGGAACCTTCTAGAAAATCAACAAAGGTTTCCAAGTGACGTATGAAAATCTTCACGACGAATCAGAAGGGAAAGAAGGTTACATTCTTTATTGATTGCAAGCAAGAATTCAGTCTAACCTCGGGAGCTCTACGGAACAGACGTGCTTCTGAATATTCACTCTGCCCCAGGCCAGGTTTCCAAGGGAATCAACTTTGTTATTCTAGAGGAAAAGCTCAGTGATGATCGAGACGCACTATAGAGGAAGGATCTCTGCGTTCTCCGGCACCGCGTTCTAGTCATACGACGAAGCTTACGGTGAACAGTTTATGAACAATGTGTGCTGACCACACGAAACTGTGACTGTGGATGAACTCTGTGTGCTGACCACACGAAACCGCATTAGCGCAAACTGACGACGACAAAGCAACTGGTAAACAAGCAATCCGTTTTTGCCAATCTTCAAGAACTCCGATTACTAAAGTACATTCATGAGTCTGCAGGCAACTGCATTAATATTAGTTTTCAGGAATTGTTGACGAACTCAGATGTCATACTGTTTACTTTGATTCAAAGTTGATACTAACTATTTCTTGTATTATTAATATCGTTTAGTTCTTCATGTTATATTTTGTTTTTGCGAGCGCTTAATTTTCTTGCTCCAGTTCACGAAATACAAACTCGTCCGCTCCTGACTACGATTTTATTTATTTTGAAGGAGGCTACTTTATGAACACACAGTTCAAGCCTGTTAATTACAGAAACTAATTACCCCTACATTCTTATTCTCTGTCTTGTCTAGTCCGGTTTGCTGTCTCTCTTTCGGGATTTCCGTATTGTCCTTTTTCCTTGATTAATAAATTACCTAGACACTTCGCCGCTTTACCACCAGTAGGATCCCATCCCCTTCTACAGGGAGACAGGCAGTATTTGATCGTCTAGTTTTTAATTACATCCTCTACTTCTTCAATACAGGTGATATTCCTTTTAAGTTTATGGTATTTCATCTCTCTATCGATTATTTCATTCCCTAATTCTCTCACTATACCTCGGTCCTCTTCTGTCGTATGTATTCTGACCTTTTCGGTTCGTTTACAGGCGTTCCCAAAATGCATGATCCCTTGTCTCTTCGTCCATTCCACAGTCGTATTTCCCGTCGTTAGTCAGTCCGAATCCCCGCATATACCTTTTCAAGTTACCGTGCACAGTGAAATTTATGTTTTTATCATAATTTTCATTTCCCTTAATTTGATCACCGGTTCCGTCTTTTTCACGTTTATTTCCCCGTATACCGTGGCCAGCGTCTTATCTGTCACAATATCCAGTCTGTTCTCTCTACCCCACTCCTCGCCTTTCAATAGTGTTCTGTTCCCTTCTGATTCCGATTGTCATCGTCCGTTTCCTTCCACAAAAACCACTACATCATTTGCAAAACTAAAATTTTATATCATTTGTCTTGTACTGTTTGCAAAAGTTCTTAATCGTTAAGTTCCAAACAAGCGGTCCCCCATATGATCTTTGCAGACAGTCCTTGTCTGCTTCCCAGAAAATTCTTTTTTCTCTCATTCCCAGGTAAGAAATCCTGTCTTCTAAAAGTTCACCCAGATATTATAGAGATAATCATTTATCTCATTTCTGTGCAGTTGGTCAAACACTCCTCCTAATTGAACATTATTATATGCATCGTTAATATCTATGAAGATTGCCTTCCACATCTTGGTATGTCCTTCGGTAATCCATCTCGTCTGTGTCCGTAGTGAGTCTTGTATCGATCGTCCTCGTCTAAACGCATTTTGGTATTCGTCGAGAAGTCCTTTTGTCTCCACCCAGTCTGTATTCCGTCCCACCAACACATTCTCAAATACCCCCCACCCTCCCTGATATAAAATCCTCGGTTCGCCACACTTCCAAAGCGTCAATAGATAAATACAGTTTAGAAACGTCAAGAATTTCCACCGTAACAAAATCAATACATTTCGTGGAATGTTGAACAACCACGCGAAATTCATAAAAATTATACCGAGGAAGATAAAAATAGAACTGTCCTGATGGCATGTCTTATCAAGTTTTAGCACCTTCTATCTCTGGGTTTAGCACTGGTGGACTACGTGAGGTCCGGGGCGGGAGTACTTTGGAAAACCCCTAACATAAATGAGTTGGCATTCCCACTAACCAATGCCCAGATATGTTAAAAAGAATCGAAATTTATTAATTTTATTTATTATAAACAACTATAAATTATTTCCGCCCCCTCAGTCCGCGTCTAGATGCGCTTCTGTGGCTCAGCGCATTATCTATCCTAGCCTAGAGTTATTTGTTTTTAACATGCACGGAACATTCATGACAATGTGCCATGTCATTTTCCTTCTTATCATTAGAGATGGCTCAGAATTTTTCAATTTTCTTTTTGTGGTGCTTTAAAGAATAGAGTTTTCACAAAAAATGAGTGAATTCCTGTGTAGAGTGCAACAATTTGAAGTAAACATCGGTCTGTAAACTTCAAATTCTTTGACCAATTTGTGTAAATATCAATCAAATATATTTGAATAATTCACATATCACAGACATTCTTTTTTTTATTTATAAGATTCCGCGGCAGAAAATTCATTCTTGCGATACAAAGAACGTTGTTGAAGGTAACACCTCATGACTAGAATTCGTAACAACTGCTTTTCGTGTTATACTATATAAAGGCATAGTAATGATTCATATTCTATATGACTAGCAAGCAACCTAAAAAGAAAACACAGTAGTTGTGCTTAGTCTATTTTCTTGAATACGATATATCTTAAACTTTGTGCCAGTGGAATCCATTTAGCAATTCAAGGGAAAAACGATTTTTGAGAAAATGTGTAAGGTATTGTTATTGACTGCGGTAAAATGGACGATGTGTTCGTAAAAAGTGCAACACTTTATTTGCGTTATATGCGTTATTCTATTTTCAAACGAAAAGGGCTGGTTTGAGTGCTGGGGACACTTCCTCGCAATCTGTCACTCCCTTCTTCCATGGTAATAAAACGTAAAATAAAAAAAGTAACATCGTCAACTTTTTGGATCGAGTAGGTGAGACCCGGGCGAGGCAGAACGGTGCGCTTATTAAGGGTGAAGGGACTGGCAGAGTTTGGGGAAATGTCCTAAGCTCTCAAACGTCACTTTCGTTAGAAAATAGTATAGAAATATTAAAATTACATAGGCAATTTTGAATTAAAAATTTATTTCCTACTTCGTTTGATCTTTGTGGATATTGTTCACGTTACTTTGGCATTGTGCATAATTCCTGATATTTTATTTTGCCTATAACATATACACTACTCTACTCTAGGATAACAATGTGTTGATCATCCCGGCATTTTCCTCCATTATACGAGGAAAACTCAGAATAAGCTCATTTAAGATGACTTCTGAAGGCTTGACACATATACAAAACATATCAACTTTAAATATTACTAAACATTTACATAATAGTATTGCAAAATATTTTATAAACAATTTCACAGATTCCACAAACGTTTCACAAAACTAATGTCAAAGATTTTGCAGATAACGAGATACAATTTTTATTTCCGGTTTAAATTTATCATACAATGTCATTCAAGCACAATAGTATTTAAGTATTAATCATTACATTAATTCACCTTTTTTTTAGGTTAACGATTTAACAATAGGATTACCTATTCAATATAGTTTCATTTATCAAGTTATAAAGAATGTACAGAACTACACGAAAAAATTAAGGGATGATAGTGTACTTTGATAGGAAAAAAAATCAGTTGAACACATGTCCGTAAACGTAACGAGGAGGAGATAAAATGTTACAAAGACATAGTAAAAATACAAGACATAAAGGTGTGTAAAGCGTTTTCTTTGGGGAATCGAGAAAGAGATATAGGTGTTCATAGTTCAACAACAGATTACAACGAACATTCTCAGTTTTCCCAATTAACAACGACGCAGGTCTCGAACCGATGTTCCTATTATTATGCTCTATCTTCCAGTGTTTTATGTAGAGTACTGGACCATTTTCTATATTTTGTATATTCCTTCACTAGTAAAGCCAGTTTACTTTACGGTGTAATTTATAGGAATAATCTAATATTTGCTATCTCACACCCAAACTTCTTTGAAATTGATCGAATATTTTCATGCGATTAAACCAAACAAATGCAATAATGTGTACAATAATATGGTGCTATGACCATGGTAATAATATAGATACCGTTTCAACATACGTGTTATTTATGTGTATTATAGTTTGAATGTGACGTACAACAAGTTTGTCTGAAATTGACATAAGAATTCTATGATAAAATGCCTCCCATCGAGAATAGAATATTGAATGAGTCACGCACCAGAGATGAAGACCACCGACACTCATTTCGAGGTTCGTATGAAATTTGTTCAGAACTCATTTTTTTGTATTTGGAGTGGTTATTAGTTTTTCATAAGGATAAAGTCCTTTTGCTGATTCAGTGAGCATCGAGTGTGAAGAGACACTATAATCATATTAATCATGTTTGTGATGAATAATGAAACCAGTTTCATGTAGTTTAAACAAAGAACACATTTTACGTTGATAATTTGAAATTACGAAATAATTAATGTGGAAGGTCCTTCGTGCGGTGTTTTATTTAATGTTCTAGGGTTTGATGATTCAAATTCAGAAGAACAAAGGGAAAATATTTGTGACAATAAAAGTTGACGAGTTTTGTTGGAAAACCGTTGTTCTCAATATACAGTCATGTCGAATTTGGAGAGTTCTTTAAGGTATTATCTCGCACTAGAAATATTAGGAAGCCAAGGACAGCAATGATTTAGTCTAGCTTATATACTTTCACAGTGGAAGTTATTTATCAATTTCTCATGGCAAATTAATAAGTACTTTTAAATTATTAATAAGTACAAATAAATAAATTTCTTTTGAAAAGAAACAAATTTCTTACTATCTAACTCATAGGTTTACTGTGTCCAGCTTTGTGTCTGGTCACAACTTCAGATAGTATAGACACAATTTATAATGGAAGATACTATGTTACGTGGTGAAAAATATTTTTTATTGTACTAATTCTTTTATGAATGACCTAGCTTGGTATTACTTGTGAAACAACGAGATAGGTTATGATAATTCAGTCAACAACCCTGAAGATCAATATATTTGAAATGAACGGTTCCGCTTGTATTGCTAATCGCCACTACTTTTGAGTTGTTATAATAATCACACTTCACTTTTTCTAACGCCAAAATCTTAGTGATTGAAGACTTTGTGTTGGTGTGCAATTTTTAATAAATTTTACATTTTTTTCGCTCAATTAACATGTTTACTCACTTATCAAAAGCAGAATACCTAGATCATGTCGATCTTAATAAAAGGTTTATTTATCTTTCGTATTGAATGTCTTTGCTTCGCTGTTATTGGTCCTCTCGGTGATTATCGACAATCCAGGTGGGTCACATCTTGCACTTCATTATGAAGTCGTCTTTGAATGTATAACTTCGTGTGAATTTTTAAATTAGCGATGTTTATGTATTTGGATCCAATGTCAAAAATGCAGCGTCCATACATTTTATGCTGGAAGGTTTCACAAATTATACTGCTGTTCGCGGTAGAGAGTTGTCTAAACACAACTTCATCATGTTTATTTTATTATTGATAGTATCACTTGTTTCTTCTTAGAACTTTCCTAGGAGGTTTCGTATCAATAATTTATCTATCTACAATTTATTGGATAATCCTATTAGACTGTAGCGACACGCTACATAGTGACATTCGCTGATAATCGCCAAAGCCAACTCCCACGAACTTGACTCCCATCATTACAAGGAGACCTGGTTGACTGTTAGTACCTAGCAACAGGACTTCTTAATTTAAAAACTATGATATCTTTCTACCGCTCTTCCTCACGGAGTTACATCGCGTTCTCGTTCGGGATCTCAATGCCCACGTACAATATCAACGCTTAAATTCAGTTCAACTCGGCGTCATTTACTCCCCGAATTATTATTTGAGTCAAAGCGCTCAAGCATTTAAATTCAGTGACTTTCTCAGATTTCCACGGACTTTATGTAAGTACTGCGTGTGAGTAATCTGCATTGATTATGTCTTATCAGGAATTGGTTTAAACTCATTTAACTGTTTCAGTCATCACTAGGAGACCAATGACAAAACGATCAAGTACCTTATTTCACGTATCTTGTTGTTACACCACACCACAAGCCCAGATGCGGTGTGGGTATTTTTTGGGTACAAGCGGGATTCAACCATAAATACCACAACCATTATGGTAGAGTTTGCTGCCACCAGCTTGGTTTCCCAAGCAATTAAACACTCGTGTAATAAAAATATAATATTCCTTTAATACAAGTTAAATTGAAATCTGCGTATTTACAAACTTGAACGAACTCTCAAATACAAGTATGAATTTTTCATTACACAGTTAATGCTAACTGAAAGCATCAATTACACACAGATATGAATACTGGTGTTAACAATTAATTCGGAAATCTACCTAGATCATCCGAATCTCCAAAATTTACAAGTTGCTATCCCGAAATAACTAACTGTTACAAGTTACGTCATTCGCCCCTAATATCAATGTAATTGAATTACCGCAGCAATTCTTAAACGGTCTGACGACCAAAACTAGCCAGGTCACATCCTGTAACCCGCGTACTTCCGAACACGCAGCCGAAGCCTGAAAGTCTGAAAGTCCTAAAGTCTTCGAAGATTCTCAATCCTCTCAATATATACGGAAGCGGAGGTCACGTGACCACGCCTTCGCTACCGCAATGAGCACTCCAAATCATCTTGGTCACCCCTCAGCTTCTGAGAACACTGTGTCTTTACCGATATGCCAGCGTCCTTCTCGGGATGGCCATTATTTCAGCATCCGGTGGAAATTTTCCATTTATAACATTCTTTCTTTAAGGATTTTTCCGGTCTCGCCTCGGTACACATGACGAACAAGTCCCTCTCACAGAAATATTACAAGATAAAGGAAAGGCAAGCACTGCTCACATCCTTCGGCCGGCGTTCTTCGAGTGCATTGCTCCTTCCCGGAAAAGCAGGGGTATGGTCCACACAATGAATGGTGTTTCGGCACACATAATTCTCCCCGGTTGGCAATTACGCTTGCCCTAAGTGAGGGTACCTGCTCCTAAGCACCTGTCAGCGAGGCTACGTTTGGCACCCTCTCACCCCCAAAAGTGCAGGCTACGGTGGCCTGACTTTGTTCCGCGGGACACCTTTCACTAGGTAGCGCGCAATTCCTGCATCTTCTATTTACCCAAATTTGCACGCATTAGCATTGAGCTTCCTTAGCCCGCCGTAAGATAGTGTCAGTAGACGGGCATCCCTTCACTTTTTCAGCACCCCATCTGCTCTTCTTCACCCTCGCACCAACTCTCAATCGTCCACCACTCGTCCACTCAGACGAACATACTTGTTCGCTCCAGTAGCCACCCGACTTCAAAGTCGGTCTTTCCTTTCTATTACTTAGTTATTTTTATTTAATTTTCTATTCGTTTTATTATAGAGCGAGAAACATCAAGTCGCATTGTTAAATTACATTTAAGAGCACCTTCACAAGTTGCCGCACGCGATCGGGATTTGCTCCCATTCTGTATTTCCATTCGTGTGCGCGTATGCTTCTTATTACTATACTTCAATTCGTGCCCGCCAACTCAGCGTGTGCATCATTGTACTCCCATGCGAGTGCGTGTCCCGGCACTTCAAGACATCGAGCTACAGACCGAAGACAACGCCAGCTGGACTCCAAAGATTGAGTATTACCATTTAAGTTCTTGACGTACTGTGTTTGGTGAAAATCCACGTATTGAATATGTGTGGGTGTTCATGACTTGAAACAAGAACTACTCCGCAATAATTGGTTACATGTGTTCCTTTTGTTATCAGTTATTTCAAACTGACTTGAAACAAGAAATGCTCCACAATAAATGGTTACGTGTGTTCCTTTTGTTATCAGTTATTTCAATAGTTCTCTAAATGGTCTCGTCAGTGTAATCTAGAGCAGAACACTTTTCTTTTTTATTGAGAGACAAATCCCCACTGATTGTACCAATTTCAGAAGGAAAATAGAATATAAAACATTACGGAGTGGCATGATCTTGAACACTTGATTAAATGCACCCGTAATAAAGAACCTTTCATTCTAATAATAAGTCATTTGGTTCTTGGATATTTCTTTCACTGTATCAAACAGTACTTCTATGTAATAATGAAATACACAATGTTGTGTTGATCAAAATGCACCATTAATATAAGGATTTCCGTTCTAATCATAAGTCTTGTTGACTCTTGGATATTTATTTCAGTCATCAAGCAGTAATTACTTTATCAAGCAGTAATTCTATGTAATACTGAAATACACAAGTAGTCTGTGAATTGATGGATAATGGTGTGCCAATTGTGTAATTATCTAGAAAGATTACTGATTCGATTCGTATGTAACCATTCTGCTTAATCCAATTTTTGATTGCTCAATTGTTTCTTGTTTATGTATTTTTTAGTTTAATAAGTCAAGAGTGAATTCAATGTTTATTTCATTCATCACATACAATGTTGTGACGAAATTCAACTCATTAAATTTATGAGGGTTATTTTTGGTCTTTTCCTTTTTCTTATTTTACATCCCTCAAATTGCTTCCTTAGAAGCTGGTCCTCCGTCTTCATAAATCTGTTGTGTTCCGTGGCATCCGCCAGAGGATTTCCCAATCATTTGTACGTCGCCCCGGAACAAATGGAAAGACTTAGTGGTGGTCACTTTTCCTAATCAGTGGCATCCGGCTTCGTTTCTCATTGACGCTCTTGGTTGTGATGTTACACATGTTGTGTACGTTTCTACCTCTCAGTCTGCGCACATTAAATGATCTGTGACTTTTAAATTGAATCTATGTGTACATAATTTCTTATAGTGTATTTTTCTTATCTAATAATATTTTGTGGGGAATTCATACCAGAGTTTAAACGATATTTCTACGAGAACTACGTTTGTGAATTCGTTTAGATAGCATTGTGAACCAAGAAATAATTTTAGCTCAAATTATTCTTTATCATCGAGAATGCAAAGGTGCTCAAGAGACTTTGTACACCCTGCTGCGAAAGAAAATAAATGATGGAGAAGTCTAAAGACCATGAGGAAGTCGAGGAGCCATTGCCACTATTGCGAAATGCCAACTCTTCCTCTCGCGAGGTTATTATTTTACTCTTGTCGGTAGAATCTTAGTGAGTTTACTAGATACTAACGCCTGTATCAGCCGATTCGTAGAACCGGCAGTAGTTGTGTTAACTTTGACGAACAGAACGCTTGATCTAACCTTTGGCTGAATGGACAGTGCCTTAAGTTAGTTTTTCTATAGTTTAGAGCAGCCTTCCTGAGGGTGCCATGCATTCCTGTCTGGAGTGGGTGGAGCAACACTAGGTCACCCTCCACAGCAGATACAAGACAACACCGCGCTTTCGCTTCATTGGGTTCATATAGTTACTTTTCTTTCGAAGCGATGACAGTAAAAGATAATCATTACTAGCTACCGAGGTAATATTGTAACTCGATAGCTGCCTTATTGTTCCATTTCGAATTAACCAAATCACTTTCCCACGGTAACCTCCCTGAGCTGAAATACGGAAATGGAGAGTCAGTGTTACGCTCCCAACAAAAAACATTCACTTTGTAACTTAAGAAAAAACTGGGTTTCAGAGACGTATTTATATGTCACAAACACTTCGGTACGGTTTTCGACTTGGCGCTAATCTACAGTTCATGACATTTGACTGTTCTGTGGAATGATTCACGCTGAATCAAGGCACAACATTTGCATATATGAATTCGAAATGAAAATGGACTCATTTCCCAGGAAAGCGGGAGCCGCAATATGAAATCTCAATGAGGTCAGCTGAGGGAAAATCTTGGCAGATTAAGGGTCAGGAGAGGACGATGTTTGTAAGATAGGCATATTCGTTAAGTGAATGCTCACACTATACCATCCTTTTCAAGGCAGTATGACCATATCACCCTATAAACAGACCCAACCATAATTTGCAGGCTGGCTCGTATCCGCCGGAAGAGAGCTGGAGATACGTTGCGCGGCTTATAGTATGTGTTACATAAGCGATTTCTCATGACGCAGATTCTCAGAATATCTCTGAAGAACGCCGTCATGTGATCCTCATCATTGTGTATACCGTTGGAGCCTTCGTCTTCTTCACATTCGCACTGTACCTTTGTCGGAGGGCACGAAATTTCTTTAGAAGGATAACATGCAACGCGGGCGCTGCCAGAAGAGAGCGAGCCGTCGAGGAGGGCCCTAAAACTCCGCAGAGGTCGAGAAGGCCCTCGGATGAGGGCAAAGAGTAAGGGTTACCTCTCAATCTAACTAAAACACCCGGCACTTCCGGGTAAGTTACGATTGTGACACTTAAAAATGGCACAAAATTTATTTATCTAGAAAGGTACTTGTAGAGGCAGCAGGCAATGAAGTTGCATACTTGCATCTTTTATTCTTTGTTTGTGTTCCGAGGTCACTCACGAAGCGGAGTTGAGCGGTAGGGTAGCTTCGAGAATGTAACTTAAAAACAAGATCAAAGGACTGCAAATTTTAAAAAATGGGTCAGAGGCTGTCGTCCCGGGCTGGCACGATTTGAGAAACTTTTACCTGCCACTAGTTGTAGAAAGGCA
Source organism: Laupala kohalensis (assembly GCA_002313205.1). NCBI lineage: Eukaryota > Metazoa > Arthropoda > Insecta > Orthoptera > Trigonidiidae > Laupala > Laupala kohalensis. The sequence continues at coordinate 3,373,409 of NNCF01127530.1, read as the reverse complement.
TAAATTGAGAAACTTCTTAAATTTTACCCTTCAAGCAAGGCATGATTTGAGAAACTCCTTCACCTGTCCATATGGGACAATATAAACCTTCTTAACCACGCTGGTTTTCATTCTACCCAGTCCCTACTTGAGAATCAAGAAGTTTGCACTTGTCATTCTTTTTCAGACTTGGTATTTTGTTGTACATGTCACAACCCGATAGTAAAATCGGTTTCTTTATAAAGAACCTTGGCGCTCTTCATTATTATTTCCATTGTATAAAACGCTGACACTCGACCGTCAGGTAATTGAAAAGAGAATTTTCGGCAACTGAATAAGATTTATTACATTCACTGGAATATTTTTTGAATAAGGGTAACAGATTTATAATATTGGCTTTAATTTTCAAGAAAAAAAACACAAATAATGTTCAGGATATATAGCACTACCTACAATTTTAAAAACATAGAAAAATGTTAATACACATTTTCAAAAATGTTTACCAAAAATTTTATAATATATCACATTATCATAGAACTATGGTATTAATTTAAAGATTTCTTTTTATATTAATATATATCCAGATCGTTCGAACGATTCAAAACTAATACCAATTTCATGCAAAGTATATTTGTCTTCTTTGAAACAATTTACGATAACTGCAAGTTTTAAATCCTTACATGGTGCACTTGTTTTTATCCCTTGAACATAAGTTCCAATCGATTTCCTTTCTCCTTGGCGTGTTTGACATGATTCTCGATGATAGTTCTTCTCGCTCTAATAATTAAACAAATGCTAATTAACGAAATAAGCCTAAATATATGAAATAATAAAAATAATAATAAAGTTATTTAATGAAACGTGTATATTAAATAGGTACGTGACAAATATATATGATTTCAGAATGTATATATGATATCTCATGATTTGTATCTCATGAGAACATTACTAGTTCAGTTTGAGCTTTATTTCTATGTAAAAACCGTTTGCTCTTGATGAATGCCCATGATATTCTGCGCTTCTTGATCATCGTTGGCCGATTTTGAAGTTTAGCTAAGGTATTCAGTCTAGTATGAATAATATTGTATCTGAAGTATTTAAAATCCTTAGTTGATAATGGTGTAAAACACTTTTGGATGGTTTCCTAGCTCCCCATGGATCAACTACGATGGTCTTCAATTTCTTCTCTTGATTTTCTGTTGATAGCATTTGAAACATGCTTGCGCGTTATAAATCTCTCAGGCATTGTTTCATGATCTTGGGTACCTTCCGAACGAGAAAAATTGTTAATCTCACCAATGGTAAAAATATTTGTTGTACAAAAATTTTAGTACATATCCAGCCTCGTTCCTCGGAAGATGCGACGCGAGGGTAGGATTTATACTGACGGTTTTTGTGCACTATATTTAAATTTTCCTTTTTCATTGAACATCGTATAAATAAAATGTTCCCTCATGTTGAAGACTCGCATTAAATATACACAACTAAAACCTATCAATATTGGAATTTCTTAAAACTATACACGAATTTTAGCCGCACAATGAGAAACACAATCATGAAGACCACTGGCGCCCCATCCAAAGCAGCTTGCGAGAGGGTGGCGGGCAGCGGCGGATGTAAGGGGGCGCACAGCTCCCCCCCCCATTAGAACTGAACTTTCAACAGATGATAATTGAAATTGATAAAATGTATCATTATCCTTTAATATGTATTTGCCGTTTTAAACAATTAATAAATTTGGTCACTATTTAAGGAATTGTTAACTATCAAATTGATGAATTGATGTATTATATTAAGATACAAAATTGCTATAATAATTATAATAATATTTACAACAATATTTAAAATAATATTTACAATAAAATAATATTTACAATAATATTTATAATTATATTTATAAAATTTACCCCCTCCCCCCTTGATTCCGGTCTAGATCCGCCACTGGTGGCAGGGAATGAGTGATGCGGATTTACAATTTCCGGAATCAACCCTCAGTTAGACAATGAAGTTTCTCAATTCGAGTCTGTCCCAAACAGAGGTGTCCTCTCAAGCGTACTATCTCCGTATCTACGTGAACTACGAGAGACTTTGGTGAGTGATTCCTCTCACGCAAAGTTCGAATTAACCCGGTAAATTCCCCCCCCCCCACACACACACACACACTCACGTATCTTAACCTTATGTTTATTCCCAATCGGGGAAACTAATTCTACCGCTCATAAATGTCAATAATAATTGTCAAAATAAAAAATTATTTCAAGTAATGTACCAACAACGGTTCATGGAATACATTCACACATCTTTTTCAGAACTCTTGTAAAAATGGTCAATGGGTTGCAAGCTATTATCGCTAAACGGCAACTTGTGGGTCACTTGAAATGAATAGCTTTTTGGAGCTAACAGATGGCCACTCAATGACCATTTTTACTAGAGAACATATACCACAATCCAGACTTCGACTACTAACTAGCTACATTAAAATTTGACGAATAGTAGTCGAGATTGCTTCGACTACTAACTAGTTACATTAAAATTCTGGCAACATGCTAGAATCAGACCACTGCAACACAAAATTCAGACAACATATTTCGACCGGACTAAGAGAGTGGTCGATAACGAAATCCCAAACTTCGAGACTTGTTTTCCAAAGATAATTGGAATCCACAATGCATTGTAAGTTTGTCACACGAGAAGTAATGTGGAGAGTTGCGGAACCTTTTGAAGCTTGCCTTTTAATATTTCAATACAGTACTTTATAAAATTGTCAAGAAAATGTCATTATATTCGGAGACCTTTTTATTTAAATAATATTGTGAATAGTATTTGCATTTTTTTGTATTTCTTGTATTTCAGTTCATTTCCATAAAAGAACTAAGACAGAGTTTATTTATTACATTAATTTATTATTATTTAACATTAAATTACTCAGAACGTTTTACGTTAATTTTGTCTAGACGTGCAGTAAACGCGAAATACAACGTCAAAGTCAATGAAGTTCGCTCACATGAGGAATAGCTTAAAATGAGGAAGTTGAGAAACACAACGAAACGTATATGCAAAAGAAATATTTTATTAACATTTGATATGTTTAGTATAAGATTGCATCAGCATTTGTGATAGTTTGAAGCAAAACAGTTATGATTAACGATGCCAGCGCAAAACAAAAGTGAGAAATGTTCGTTCGGTTCGATTACCAAGACGTGACGTTTAAGCATGGACGACACCAAACAGCTCTATGTGTCTGTAAGAATTTTTCCCCATTCCTGCCGCAGATAATCCTGTTATTGTTGTACATTGTGAGGACGACGCTGGGACATCGTCCTCTTAAGAATTCTCCAATATTCTCTATAGAAGAGAGATTCGGACTTGTTGCTGGCCACTCTAAAACAGGGACACGTTTCGTACGTAGTCATGTTTGTGTTATCTTCGCCGCATGTGGCCGTGCGCTATCGTGCTGGAAAAGATATCGTTTTCTGCCAAACAATCGCTGTACTGATTGGCGTAGATTCACATCAAGAACGTGTATATAGTCAGGAGCCAGTACCCGCACAAAAATGCATATCACCGACTCTACTTGCTGCAATGCAACCCCACACCATCACAGAGCTTGGTTCCAGGACCAAGACCAATAAGGTAACAGGATGTATCATTTGCTACATCATTCTTCCTAATAAATTTCCGGTCAACATTTCCATATGAAATCTGAAAAATGGATTCATCTGCTCACAGTACCTTTTTCCACTGAGATGGAGTCCAGCTGAGGTGAGATTTGACCCACTCAACACGCCGACGTTTATTCGATGTGAGAAATAGCTTACGTCTCGTTTTGTAGATTGCGTAACCACACCTTGTGATATATCGACGCGTAGATGCTTTGGATAGTCCTTCCGAAACATTGTCTTGCCCATGTGACTAGGTTTGCGACTGCCAAGTGCAAATTTTTACGAATATGTTGAGAAATAGGCGTACTTTCCGATCCATTAACGTCCGACCCGGGACCTTTCCCGGACAGTTATTTCCCGTTAGAGTGAAACGATTTATAATACTACACACTGTAGATTGTTCCAAGCGGAACGTTCGGTCTATTTGACCCTGCGAAATACAATTTTGGTGTTGTTGTATGATTTGATTGCGTACCGCAAGATCCGTAGCTCGTCCCCTTGCCATGCTTCCGCTTAGCACTGATAACGATCGCGAATTGCTCGCCCTTATATTCTGTTTGCTTCCTCTGGCGTCACTGACTCAAATTGTGCACGAAACGGCTGGAATATTCTCGTTCCTTTTACTGAACGAACATTACTGCGAAGCATTGGGGTTCACAATACCCCTTTTAGACCATCTTTCACTTCTTACTTTAATTTTTTACAATTGTGACACTTGTACATAGTCTACAACTACATATAACGATGCATTTTAAAACGTCTGAATGACCGCGCATTTTTTTAAATTACGGAAACTTTAGTGAATGAATGTCATTGACGTTGACGTTGTAATAGGAAATTTATAATATAGCAGTATTCCTCTATACCCGTAAGATTTTCTATATTTAGGGACCTTTCTTGGATGACAAACCATAAAATTCCTTATTTTTGTTCATCAACCGATATTTTAAAGTCAAAACATAAAAACGGCATTTTTTTCAAATTAAGTTCCAAAAATTGGATTTTCATCATTGATGTTTTCATTTAGATAAAATATTTCTAAATTTCATTAGTTAAAACTGAATCGAAAGTATTTCATAACGAGCAAAGATAGTCATTTAATTTATTTTTACAAGTCTGATTAAGTTTGGTACTAATCTTTATAATACCATATGTTTGAACAATTTTCTTTCATTTTTATCAGTTATTTGATAACGATAGTAAGGAAGAACTCGAATATAATAAATTATTAAATATAGCATATTTAGAAATAAATATAAATGGCATTTTTGCGTATTAATATACATTGATATTTCCGTATAGTGCAAATTTTGCATACAAATTACACATTTATTGAAATCATTTTAACTCTTATCTTTATATACCAATCTTTTCTTGATTCTGAAAATTGATACCCTGTCATAGTTTTCTAATTAGCACGTCGTACTATAGGCTAATAAATTAGTACGACTAATATTACTTATTAATTCCCTTCGATTGTATTTTCCTTTCATTACCTACAAGTTAATGGAAGTTGGTAGTTTAAAAAAATTTTGAAACTCTATAAACTACTAGTAATCCTACCATTGTATCGGATATTTATTGAAAACATTTTTGTCAAAATTCATTTTCAAACTCAATAGTAATGAAGATTTGAATTGCGATGTCTGTTCCAACTAGTCACCAGTGACTTTTTTCAGATCATGTGAATATTTCTCGAAAGTATAAATACATATTTCCTTAACATAGCCTTTCAGGGTTACAGAGAATAGAATTTCATAATTTACGGCTTCGACACGAAGATTAGGTGAATAGCATTACGCTCTGGACGATTTGCTCCCTCAGATAGACCTGGGGCCCGTTTCACAAAAGTACAAGTGTGCAACAAGTAAATTTTCACACGTCTGTAAAAATATCCCGTTATGTGCGTTTCACAGAGGTACACTTGTAATTACAAGTGAAACCTTACAATTTTACGAGTAATTTACTTCCACTAACATTGTTAGGTTATTAACAATTGTAGTGGGCAAACTTGTGAAATAAATTTGTTACAAACCAAAAATTTCTTATTACCAAACGTGTAGTTTAACTGAGTTATAGGTGTTATTTTATTAATATGTCGTCATGAAGCACTTCCGCAGAAGATGAACACGAGCTCTTCAATCATGTTCAATCTTGAAAATGTAGGAAAACTTTTAGGGACAGAGTGAACGTAACATTTGTGTCACTATGCATTGAACGAACGTTTTAGTATGACGTCAGGAAAACTGGAAGAAAAAGAGGGACGTCTCACAAAAAGTATTATAAGAAAAGAATTTTATTTTACTATACATTTTAATATAATTATTTGTCATTATTTTTGTTTAGTTATAATTATGCATTCTGGAAAGTCATTGTATATAAGTATGAAATATATTTTGACGTCTGATATATTTTGACGTTGGCGAGCCCTAAAGCCCTTGTTACGAACAATACCTGTACTTTTGTGAAACGGGCTCCTGTTATTATTTTATAGCAGGTAGAGTAGGCCTTAGATTAGTCTAAAAGTTGAGACAATAGTAAAAATCGTATATTTGAACCCCATACCCTTTAGTCGGCAGTCCACCATTTTACCCATTGAGTCATGGTTACTCCGAGTTTTGAAGAAAACGCTACTCATAAGTAAATAGGAGAATCATAATATGAATTTATTATACTCACCGCAAAAAAGAAAGAACGATGGGAAAATGTGTTTTCTTGAAATCCAGGGAGCTACATCACCGTAGATTCCTGAAGAAGACTCTACTAAGGCTGGAGTTGGAGCAATACCACGAAGTACACTACGAATGGTTGCAGCGGTTGGAAGAACGTGAAAAGCGCGCCCATGAACACCGACGTGACTTAAATAAAAAGGTGAATAAGTTTCGCGGTAACTCGAACCGGTTGGAACCGATTACCAATTGTAAGGCCTTATTGTTTAGGATAGAATCCCCATTTCAAAAAACTCTTGAACGTGAACTGAAAAAATGGAATGAATATTTAGGTATATTATGTTAAATAAAATATCAGAGTTTGAGTATGAAAAGTTTTACATTTTATTGAAATCGATTACTGTATTTATTGTGAAGGAAAATGTTTGATTGTTGTTAAAGAACATGGCGATGGTGCTTGTATATGTCTGATATATGATGTATTGCGTACACTGGCATCTTTAATTACTATTAAGTCTTTTCACCCCCCACTGAATCCTATTCATGTTGTCTGAAGTTGTCACAACATAGACCAATGCCTCCCGGGGTACTTTTGCTTTTGCTATGAACAGAGATAGTAAATTTATTGAAGTGATATCTATTCGGTTCAAGCTGATCATTTCGAACTACGAAAACAAATAAGAGTTAAGAATAAGAGATTACGCCTCACCCAGTACGATTGATGTGGGTGACCTGTTGTGTCTGCTAAGAATTTTTATTTCACTACGGTACATAAGGGAACATAGTAATACTATGCATGGTTTACAGTCAGGTGAAAATTACGGCGGACTGGGTTTCGTATACGGGACCTTGTGATATGACAGCACGTGTGCTGTCCATTGCATTACCCACCTCGGCTTCCAAGCCCCGTAACCAAAATCCACCTGGCCTGATCCGGTGAACCTGGGTCAAGCGGAGCCCAACACAGGGTCCTATAGTCACTTCAGTTGATGTGACTCCTATATTGGTAGCCAATAGATTCACCGGATCAAGCCACGTGGATGTTGGGTACGAACTTTGGGAGTTGTGGCTTATGGTGCAGTAGATAGCACACCTGCGGTCTTAGCAGGAGGTCCCAGTCCGTCGCAATTTTCACCTGGTCGAAGAGTAGGCTATCGGAATTTGTGGGTGAAACAAACAGGATTTTATTGTTTTGACACGATTTGACTCTCCTTTCGATAGAGATTTCCTGCAAGGGATGTACATTTACCGGATCCGATTTCACACTTTGGAGGCGAGATCCCCAATACCTTGGGGTAAGCAAGCAGAGGAAAGGGTAAACGTATCTGTAAGATTGTTATGCTCTTTTTCAAATGGATCAACAGGAAAGATCAGTGTTTTCTGTGGACATATTCTACATTTGCACGTAATAAGAGACTCCTTTTCATGAACAATTGGAGTCTCTTTAATTTAGAATTACAGAAAGGATGTGACATGCACTATATATCTTACTGTCCACCCCTACCTTTCTTCGCGCGTGAAATATTTTGGTGTGATATTTTCCCTTCGCTATAATTTAGTGTAGAAAAAAATTGCACGTTTACATTCAAAAACATTGGTGATATCTTAATAAGTTCGTAACATTAAATGAAAGTTCGAGAATACATGTTACTCATTCATATTTCAAAAATAATAAATTTTCAAAAATTCTTTTTTAGGGAGTTATATTCTTATTTTTATTTTTTTAATACGTAAGCAACTTCCCATTAAAATTTCTATCTTAAATGTTTTTCTCACAGCTTTGATGATGAAGTGAGATAGATTTAAAAAAATATTTTTACTCGCTTTCACCCATTTTCAATAAAAGAATAGAACTTTCCAGAGAATAGTTTTCAGTCGATATACTAATCCTTACATGCAGAAACAAAGATGGTCGTTCGTTCATCAAATAAAACGAAAGTAGTGAACTATGTCCTTAGTGCTAAAGAGTAACAACTGAAAATATTATCACCCCTTTGCAACAATTAAGAATGAAACATAGAAGCCGAGATAGTGATAAAAAATATGTACCCTAAAAATTAATACGCGATTGAATACCAATCACGACACTTAGTAAACTTTCTTTTTTCGTAGGAAAGGCATCTTCTTCGCGTGATTCGAAAGCTTAAGGGTCGTCCGCGAGTGACTTTGGAAGATCGTCATCGCGATCAACGGCTTGAAGACTTGGAGAACATACTGGAAAAACGACACCATCGCCTTGAAGTTCTCCAAAAAGAAGTCAATGAGTCCATGGGATCGTATTTGAGAATCCGTGCTCAAGTAATGTCGTTTTCAGTATAATTAACACCTCCCCATTTCATAATACTGTGAAACTTACTTGACACTATGCAAGACCGACCATTTCTATTTAACGGATTTTTATACCCCCTGCGTTGAATTTAAGTTATTATAAACTTCCACGTAAGTTATTACAGAGACGCAGAGTTTATTTTTGCTTGAAAACACTGTCGTGGTGACAGGATCATGTCGATTAACGTGACCTCGCACCAGACATCAGATTTATTTAGAAATGTCATCCGACGTTATCTAGCTTAGAGGCCTAGATAAGGAGAGAGGAAGTTTCGAATAATAGAGCGATCCTCTAGCAAATGATTTTATTACTCCTTCGTCAACTTCCCTTTTCTGAAACGTCTTTTATACACAATTGTAGGTTTTATATTGCTTCTTCAATCACATATAACATACTAAACTATTTTAGGACACAATATGAAATATCTGATTTTCATTGATTTAGTTTGTTTCATTTCAGCACTCTGAAGAATCAAGTCCTCAGACTCGAGTTCATTCTCGCACTGAATCGCGAGCTTCGATTGACTACGAGAAAATTGCTGCAGCTGCAAGTTCTCATGACCAGAAAAAGTTAAGAGAAGTTAAAAAGTTAAGTGGACATCCTTCACCGAGAATAACTTCTGAGAATACTCCTCACACGGACCAAAGCCAAAGAGAATCAAGTTTTCGTAATACAATCTTTAAAACTCCAACTGTTCCTGAGATTGATCAAACCAGACAGGATATGAGACGAGTTAGCCTCTTGGAGACTCCAAAAGTTCCCAGTGTTCAACATGTTGAGCGTAAGTCGATTGTCATTGATCCTGGTGCTGTTCGCAAGAGTTCACTCAAGACCCCACATAAACCAACAAAATCTCCAACTGCAGGTGAAGCAGATGTGGCGTTAGATATTAAACCGTATACAGAACAAGAAAAGAATGATGACAAAAACGCTGAAAGTAGAAAATCAGAATCTGAACCTCGCGATTCCAAAAAGAGTACAGATGACATGAAGCCTATGCCCCATACAAGTTCAAAAACCCGTACTGAAAATAAAAAGGATTCGGATACAAAGGATGGAGAACCCCTAAAACAGGATACAAGAAGAAAGTCTGAAACCAAACCCCCAGAAAACGTAAGAAAAAGTACAACACGACCTTCCGAGTCTTCTAGGACAAGTGAAGCTGAAGGAAAATCCAAGCCCAGCAAGAGTTCACAACCACCTGATGAAGATAAACCTGACTCCAATAAGAAAGAATAGCAAAGATCAATGGGGTACATTCACCGGAACATATTTTTCTGTTAATAAAATTTAATGAGCTGTTGATATCACGTTACAAATTTATCTTGAGACAACAAGAAACGAACTAAAAAATATTAAATTTCAAATTACCAGAAATTATTTAGCGGGCGGAACGGGATCCGTTTTCTCTTTGTTACGAAACAATACACGAAAAGAAATGTTCTATTTAAACTATATTATGAATTCCTATGTTTATTAGAACAAAATCTATCTCTTTTGTATGGAAATGCTGATTTTGCGAGTAATCTAATCGTCGATGTTTTGGAAATACACATTCATTACTAATGCATTTTTTATTGTTACTTGCATTATTTAATTTTTTATCAAGCGCTCCATTTACAGTCATTATTAGCACCTTTATTAGTCATTATTAGCAAATTGTATAATGACGCATTTGAGAAACATTCATTTTCATACATTTGACGGACATAAGATTTGTTTGATAAATAAGACCCTTGCCAATATTGTAACAAATTCTTCTCTCTTGCAGTTAGCTGCGTTTCGATCTTATACAACAGGGGTGTCCACAGTGGAGGGTCATGACGCAAACTACGTCATTGAAAAAATTTTGAGGGGCTCGAAAAAATGAATGTTTTTAGTTAGTTTAGAATATTTAATAGTTAATTAATAATTTTTTACACCATATATTAAAATAAAAATCATATCAACATCGTATTAATTTTAAAACTTTGCGGATAATTTCAATTCACTTTCAAAACTGATGAATAAATCGTAAGAGTTATGCCGCGCAGAGATCTATCGAGACCGCTGGCGCGGAATGGGAGGTCACCCGCGTCTAGCAAAAGACCGGAAGACTCGTCACGTTCACGTGAACCAATAAATGACAACTGTTTTAGTTTACTCTGCGTGATCAAGGTCGGAGGTCAATTTTGTATCTCATCCTTTTTTTCATGTGTTGCCGTTCGGTTGCCTGGCATCTTTGTTCCAGTGCTTTACCCGATTTGGGTTAATCAATTTTTATTAAGTTGTCAATAGTTATTACTTAAGAAACAAATTCTGTGCAAGAAGACCAATATTGTAATGTTTGTTCAATATAACAGATAAACACGATTTAACATTTTAAAAAAAATTAAATTATACAATACTCAAAATAACTAAAGCGAAGTGCAGCGGTGGTGGATATTGTGAACTGTAGTATGAGAAAGCGTCAAGCGTTACTGCGTACGTTTTAAGGTAAGAAGGGAGGTGAAATAAAAACTGTCGTTTCTCAAATTCTACGTTATAATGTTTTATATAATATAAATTTAGTTCACTAACATCTACAGTCGCGCATCTACAGACGTTACGAATTATATAAATTTTTTATTGACGACATTTCTTAAAATCGAGTGACAAATCTGCAACTTGCCTCATTCTCTTTCTTTTTATGTCTTACACGTGAAGTAGTGGACATGTATTTGAGATGCTTATCCAGTGAAATAATCCGATGAAGTATAAGAAACCTCAAACTCTGATTGTAAATTGATTAAGGTGATGAACATGTGTATATATACGTGATATAAAGAAAGTATTGTAACAGAGAGAAAATCGATAGATTTTGCAGGAAATATTCGTTCTTAATGTCCGTGATACCAAACGTTTTTTTTATTAGATACAACGCTGGCCTCTCGTGCGTCTGTGCGCTCCGATTCTGGGTAAACGAATGAGCCAATTTCATTCATGTTTCATATTTAGTGAAGCATTTGTATGTTGTTGATGCACGTGTTCTCAAATGTTTTTATCTTTGATCTTCATACCAAGTATTTTTTTCATTAAAATATTATTGAAAAATGTTATCAAAAGTGGCTTAATTTGTTTTAAAGTTTGACATTGAAGTAAGAAAATTATATCTCTAAGCGGAAGAGATGCTTCCTGACAACCTTTCACTCACATTAACATCTTCGCCTTCCGCATTCTGAAGAATTTATCTATTGGATCATTCTTAATGCAACCTATTGTTTTACCGTCGAAGTAAAAGACAAAAGATTAGTTTAGTTTTGTATTCTGCACGACATTTAAATAAAAATGATACAATACAAGCAATATCCATTTCCCTGTATTTTATACGTAGAAGTTCAAACTGCTGTAGTCAACATCGATATAAAAAGCATCCAAATTATAGCTTTTTTTCTTTGTTAAGTTAGTTTCGCATACTTTTTAGATAAGGGTCTTAAAATTGTATGAGGAAGCATGTGCATTGGATATGGAATTAAAATANTTTTTTTTGGGGGGGGGTCTGCGTCATAGGGTTTGGGGGATGGGCTAAATAAAAGTGACATTGCGAATTCCATTAATCTCTTTGACGTTTAACTGAATCAAATTATGCATTCTGTTAGTAATATATATTTTATTGCAAAAATTATTTTAAATAATATAAACATACATTAATAATATTTTATATATAAATATTGTCTCCTTTATGAATAAAATCCAAGAAAATCTTGAATGTCTTCTTATTCAATAGTGGTGGTGAACATACCTGAGAAAGAAAACATTTTAAGGGAAAGTTTACATAACAAAAGCTATCCTATTGTAATTTTCAGTTATTCTACAAAAAATAAATAAAATATTAATTCCAAAAAAATCATTAAATTAAATATCGTTCGAAACAGTTGCTATGTATTACGACGTTTGAAATTTTTCATTAAAACTTCAAGAATATTGCTTTCGAGAAAATTTGACAAAAATATTTGTAAAAGGTGTTATTTCATCAAAAAAGTAAATCGATTGTTAAACTAACATTTTAAGTCGTTAATTTGTTTAGAAGTAACGTGAAATTCATTGGCTTGATTAACTTATCTTCAAAAGTAATGTGGATTGTCTTAAATAATTTTAGAACCACGTTTGGCTCAGTTTACAAAACCTGAATCAAAACAAATGAGTTCTCTTGAATTATCTTCACATTATATGCCAATATTTTAAAGAAATAAAAAATAATCAAGAAATGTTACATTTACCGCATTTGCTAAACCATAGTGGTACTTATTTTTACAACTTACCGTATTTACTATTCCCTCAGGAAATGTTGTTCTAATTATTAATGCGTATGGTTTGTACTCTAGAAGTACGTTAAAAACTACCCCTCATTTATCACATCAAAATTGTCTTGAATTCCTGACTCTCCAAGAAATGAGTTTCACTGAGATAAGTGAGATACTCACTGAGATCATGTTGGAGTTATACTTCCATTGATGGCTGATGATACAACATTGTACTTGGCAACTTTTGCCATGATGAAAAACTTCAACAGGTGCCCTTGAAAAACTTAAGGAAATATTCTGATGATACTCAACACAATCAAGACAATCATTGAATGGCTGAGTGTAATTCATCAGCTTTATATATCCAAAGTTTTGAAACAATTTCAATTCAGTACACTACAGAGATAAATGCTTTCGTTGTTCTCTTCAGTCCACAATGTTTCTCTAAGTTTTGCCTCGTTTGCGTGAATGTCGTCCAGATTCTTTTTTTAATACAGTATTGTAAGAACTTGTATCATTCGATGATCTCAAGCGATCGCCTCCAATGAGAGGACGAAATTTACTTCTCTTGCGTTCACGTTTTGACTTGATCGTTTTTGCTGAAGAAAGACGCTTACTTAAGCTATGAGATCGTCCTGGAGGTTCAGGAGGTAATGGAGAGGAGGTGTTTGTCGTGGAAGCGTTATAAGATATTAAATTTTCTATGGCTTCCACAGACATCTGCTTTTCAGTGTCAGTTGAGGATTCCAGATTAGGTATGGAGTAGTTTCTTGGTTTCTCCTGCGATGATACTTTAGAGTTGAGCGGCATATGAAGATCGGTTTTATTAATTACCTCTTCACTTTTATTTTGTTCTTGTTCAGTTGTAGGGGATTCTATTATTGTTTCCTCCGCGTTAGTCTTGGAGAAAATAGTTTGTAGGGTTGCTTGACTAACTGGCAATATAGGTGTTCCATCTGGTCTCTTTAAAATAGCATGACGTTTTAAAGATGCATCTGAAGTATACTTATACCGTGAAAGTTTGGCGCTTGCCCTTGATCTAACTGATCTAAAACTGGGCGAGGAACGTTCAACTGTCCCATGGGTGGAGCTTGGAGGACCGGTAGAATCCCAACTCATATGTTCACTAATCGATTTGATCGACATTGTTTCGTGAGATGTAGCAGCTGACACTGTCTTTGATTCAGCTAAAACGGACGCTTCAATATGTTTTTTATCCGACGTTGGTTCCGTAGTGTGTTGGCTGAGAGATTCATTGGTAACGTCAGTAGGTTTTCCGTTTGATTTTTGTTTCTGACTCTTGATTCCCCAAGCCTGAGGTGAAAAAATATTCTTTCTGCGTGGTTTTCTGGTAGAATCTAAGTCCTTTGACTCCTTTGATGGAGGGGAAGACTGTCCAGTCAATATATCTTTACTTCGCTCAGGTGACTCTCGTGTCTTTTCCTCAGCGTCCGATGCATCTGACGTCCACATTCGAGGTAATTTTGGCCTATGTACAGGAGATTCTGGTGCATCTGAATCTGGCGCTTCCTTTGGAAGGGCTGAAGCCTCAGAATTGGAAACATCTGTGTCTCGCAAAGCTCGGTTGGAATCTTTAAGAGACACTCCTTCCTCTCCTGGAAGTTCGGTTGACGAATTCCAAATCCGAGGTAAAATCGGTTTAGGTTCAGCACTTTCAGACATTTTATCTGATGTCGTAGGAGGGGAATGTTTTTGTGGCTCCTCAGTTTGTTTCGAGAGGCGACCTTTTAAGATCCGACGGTTAGAAATGTTCTTCGATTCTGGAGGGGACTTCTCAGGAGAATCCCCCGTTTGAAGCGTTGAACCACTTCCTTTTGATACCCTTCTCTTTGATAAAGCAGCAGCACGAATGGTGTCTACCATTGGTGCCGTCAATTTATCTACAAACTTTTCTACAGCATGTATTGCCTCACTGAATTTTTTATCATCAGTTTTGGAAGTTCGTCTACGATCATCGTTACTGGTGGTCGAGAGCGTCTCTTCCATTGCATCGAATGATGAAAGAGAATGTCTAATTGTACTTGAACTTCTGACATGCATTGCCGAAGGTCTAGGAGACCTTGCACCGTATGGTCTCTGTGTTTCTGATATACTTCCAGATGACGGGTGTTCACTTATTGGCGTCTCTAACTCAGATTCTGGAGTTAATATTGACTCGCTTTGGACAGTCTCCAGGGTTCGGCGCGATCTTGGAAGATACTGTCTATTTTGTGATTTGGAAGGTCGCTGACCCCTTCCAAGATTATCCGATATAGATATTGAAGTACGGGGTGATTTGGAGATTATGTCCCCAGGTTTACGGAGTTGAGTTTTAATTTCTTGTGGTTCAGGTTTTATTACCAAATTTTTCCGTTTATATTGATTGTCTGATGGAGGGCTATCAGCGTCAGTTGTCTCGTCACTATGGGGAGATTCGGTGTCTGTGCTCGTCCATGATGTTACTGAACCTCTTTTTATGGTTTCAGGGGATCCTGGCAGATTTTGTGAACCCCGACGCGATGAAGCCGCTGGAAGCATTAATCTGGACGCAGTTTTTGCAGTGTCGTCGCCGAAATTATTTTCTGTTGCGGCCATATCCTCACTCGAATCGAGAATTGTTCGGGACATATCAGCTGTGGCCTGATGAAAAACAATACTTAATTATAAATTAGTGCGTACTATCGATTGACGGTTATGTTTAAAAATTATTTACGTCTTCAGTAAGATAACACCATTTGTCACCAATGTGCTCATCTCTACGACGGAGAAGTGGGGGTACTCTTCTAGCAACTGAAATGAAAGCTTAGTCCAGACTTAAAATGGAAAACCTCGATGGCTTTTTGACAGTACCACAAAATATTTGGAAAAGTCACAGTTACATCATCCACCGTTGTAAGTAATAATAGAAGACGTTTCAAATGAAGGTGTGTGCTGAAATGTTCATTCCGCGTCTGCCTTAGGACACTTTATCGGAATTCATGGGATGGTTTATTATCCTCTCCATGATCGTACGCAGTTTGCACCTGCTTTTTCGACGATAATTTGATTTGTTTAAGTCACTATTTGTGGAAACGGGATAAACTTTAATAAGTAATTTGTGCAATATACTGATGTAACTATAATAAATTGTGCGATTGCTTAGCATTACACATTTTTATTTCTACATTATAACGCGAAAAGATGTATAAGAAATATCCGTATTGATAATGGGAACCCCCTTGTCGTCAGTTATAACGAGGGTATTTTTATTTACTTTTCATTTCTGTTCAGGAATCCCTTTTAGTTTTGAAGTATTAATATAACTTATTCTTAACTAACCTAATGTCCAGAAATATAATTCTTGTTGTCCCTCTTTCTCCCTCTTGCTCATTTAAATTACCAAGGGAATGTATAATTAGCCAAATTACACACCCCTCAAATGACAGTCAAGCCCAGTATTAAAATTAAAGAAAATGTAGATTTTTTATTGGGGTTTTAGGGCTCGCCAACATCGAGGTCACTAGAGCCCTTGCAGGTGAGGAAAAATGCAGTTTCGCACCATAGGGAAGAGCCGACGTGACTCTTCCCCGTGTGTAGGACTCGCCGAACATCTCGACCACACTCACTAGAAAATCCTCCTGAATTGAAAAAAAACATCTAAATACAAAGACGATAGGAAAGGAAAGATAACAGTTGCCCAATACATTATATCAAAAATGAAATAAATTCTGAAAACTATAATTTTCAAACAAAGGAAGAATGAAATGTAAGAAGAAAAGGAATAGTACAATACAATACAACTTACTAAGAAAATGTCATTATATTTCGAAGAGGGGACATTACGAAGGATCTCATAGTATTCGTAATTTTGTATCAATTGATTCATTATAATGTCGCCTGTAAGGGTCAGTTTAAATTGCGAAAAGTCGAGGCAGCTGTCGGTTTTGTGTGCCTCGGCTGGAATGGTCAACCTCAGCCGACGACGTGTGGAAAGTGAGATAATTTTGGTAATGGCTGATAGTGAGTCACTGTTCCAAAAAAAGATAGAAGTGGGTCTCTTGTCGAAAACGTCAGCTGAAATTGTGCCAACTCTATTAGTCACAAAAACCACACTGATCATGTAAAAGCTTACGTCAATATTAAAAATTAGTGGGTAGGTCATCGGTTCAGAGAACGAACAAACGTAGAAACGGAGAAAAGTAATTCCCGACGATGAGATGATGTTCGCTGAAAGAATGTTTTTGAAAGAACCGCTTGTGGCGGTTTTATCGGCTCAGCCAACTCAAAACGCGTGAACTCTAAACGCACTGACTGGATCAGTTTTTCTAATACTGCCAGTAATAATTAGTCTTAAGTCTTACAACAACACGGGCCATGTTCTCGTCCACTGTTGTCCTATGTTTTTGCATTTCCGGAAGGCTCTTGCTGATTTCTGGTAATACTTCAAAATCCTCTCCTCGTAGGATACCAAGGATGCTATGACGCCTCTCAGGGACATCGCGTTCATGGAATCCTTCCAAGACGATTCTGGATCGACCTAACTCCTGCAAGAATAAGAGAAATTTTACGGTTGAACTATCCGCTTCCCCTCTCGTCCAAAGGCTACTACTCAAGGCCAGGCGCACAGAGAAACCGTCAGCACTATAAGGAACTGACGTTTATAGACAGGGGAGTCTACAACCCACCGGGCGGATACCCTTGCAGCGAAAGGGCATACCACCGAAGACCTTCGATCCACTAACGTCTTGGGTCAAGTGGCGCGATTTTCGCTCGCTGGCCACCGCTTCCGCCACCTCCATCTTGTCTGCGACACGCGCCCCCACTGGTGTAAGTGGCTGCGATGCTGATGTCTGCTCAGCTGCTCGCGCAGCCGCTTGCTGGGCCTTTTCCGCCGCTTCGGAGCGCGCCGAAATGATATCTGCTGCTATGCTCACACGAGACACCTGGAATTAGACCACGGACAATTTATTACAAATCGAGGGTTGTAATAAAACGAAGTTGAAGTACGGAATGTGAATGATATTAGAGCAAAATTCCAATTTGCAATTATTTTGATCCTAAATAACAGAGTAACTCCTTAATACGAGGATTTTCCTGCGGTACTAGAATGAGAAGCACAGAAGCACTTGACCCCGAACCGTTACCCTGTGAAATATTTGACTATCATTATATCATTTTTTGAATAATACGTATAAAACGACACGCACTTGTTAAATATCTGATCATTTATAATAAATTTAAAGTGAAATTTGTTAAATACTATAATAAGTAATTATTTTGTTCCTTTTAGAGGAGGGTGCATGTCATGATTTGACTTGAGAAGCAAAAATGTAATATCCGTTACTGCCCTTATTGGGCCCTTTTACCGAAATTAATGCCTCTTAATTTCTCTCTACTCATCCACCGCTAGTGGACTAGTAGAAGAAGTACCATTTGCTTGAAATAGCTAGACAACCCTGAAGCAAATGAATTTAATTTCTTAAAATATATCTTTTTTAACTTTAGTGGTTGGTTTGCACTTCCAACAGATGCGATATTTGCGTGTTGTGGAGTGAACGCGTGGGAGCGACGCCCTCTCTCTACTTAGGGGTTAATATATGATTTATCCGAATTATCCGATCTAACTAAATTAAAGATGCAGCACGAAGAGTCACTACTTAAAATTAGCGCAATAAAATTACTGGAAGAAAGCAATGATAGGGAGGGTTGAGTATACTGTATTAACTGATCCGATGCCCACTGCCATGTTTGTCATTACACCTCTGTTTAATGTTTCAAGGTTCGCAACCTATGCGATATAGAGAGCATTAAGTACGCAAATACATTAAACAATTATATTCATATTTTCACAATTTTGAATTTATAGATTTGAAAGTGGCGTACAAGAAGTAAATGATGTCGAACAGAACAGTCCATTCTAATGAAACAAAATTCAGTTCTGTCACTATCAGTTAGTATGAATTGGGTAGTTATCAAAGGAACAAAATTGATCATATGCGCGCATGAAAATACGACATTAGACATTGTGAAATTTTGGGTATCGGCTCTTCTCGACCAATGCCACCTAGTCATAATGGATGAAGAGCTGAAGAAATCTTGAACCTTTATTAATAGGACGTTGACTATACTTTCTATGTATGGGTATAATCTGAAAGTACTATAAAGGAGATGGGGTGGGGTATAAAACGATGTTTCGTCTATGACGTCCCATAGAAGTTCAATTATAGAAATAAATTTTGATCAGGGAAATACGCATATTGTTCATAGTTTTGTATTTAAACGAATACGTTCAAGACATTATAAATTCTGTGACCTCATCACATTAAGAATTCACCAAAAATGTAATCCTAATTACAAACTCCGAGATATGAATCTAACCATGAATTATAATTTGTGAAAAAATAAAAATAATTACATCTGTTACGGGACTTTTCACCGCCTTTTGTTCTTCTTTGTCCGGAGAATCACCAGCCATTCTCGATTCTCTTTTTGTTTGAGAATGGGGTGTTTTTTTCTTTGACCCAATGGCGTAAAAAGCGATTAAAACAGCCAATATGGCAACGACTCCATATGTGCAGGCCATAATAATTGTACGGATAGCTGGACTTAAGGCAGCTCCAGCTGCACGATTCTCAAATTTCTTTTCATCTTTGGGTTTTTGGTCTTCTTTACGATCTTGTTTTTGTCCATCGGAGTCCTAAAAAGATATTTACTTTCATTACAATTGCATTTAAATGTTAATAGAATTATAACGAGAAGTAATTCAATAAGTACATAAGACGTTTTTAAGTTTTCGCGAGTATACTTTGAACTTTGACATACCCCTTGAAGTAAGTCCCCTTAACTCATGGTTTTAAAGTTGTCAAGTTTTTTAAGTTTCAAAGAAAAATTTGAAAAATAACAATTATCCACATTGTTTTCCAAACCTATTCATACATGTAGATCTCAATATTTTCAGGTAAAAATAGACAACTCGGAAAAAATGTTGGAAAGAAATTATATTGTTCACTTTCTGTTTAATTTAAAACTTTTTTCTATTTTCAGAAAACATGCTTCTAACTTGCTTCATTTACACACGAAATTTAATTAATTGATCTTTGACATATCTAATTACAAAAGGTTAGACAATTTTGAGCCTCATCACTATATGAAAATAATTTCGATAATACATAATGCAAAATAGACTAGTATATTTATAGTTTCTTCGAGACAATTATTTCTCTTTACAAATATGATAATGTAATTATTATAGTTCACATCTAATCATAATTTAACTAATCACATTTTTTCGTAATTAATTAAATATGTTAATTTCAACATATTTGTTTGTATGTTACATTCATCTGACGATGGTAGTAATCCACTGTTGAAACGTTGCGATATTCAATAAAATTGTCTACATACAAGGTAGTGAAATATTTCAGTAAAAATGTAATAATTTCATATAACATAATTTCTTAATTTAGTCTTTTATTTAGCAACGAGAGTATGACATGTAATAATGTAATAATTTCTTATTATACTATTTGTTATTTTAGTCTTTTATTTAGCGGCAAGTGTGTTCTCTACCGCCAGACCATGGAAAAAATTATAACTTGCACAGAAAGTAAAAGTTTAGGGAGTAATAATGTCAACATTTAGCTACTATTAATGTGTACAAGTTACAATTAATATTCACACAATGAAAACTCAGACTTAAATTGCTGGTAAAAAACGGGATAGATATTTTCATTGTATGCATACTCCGACATCTCTATGGCTATTTTTACAAGAGATACACCCAATTCTCTAGTGGCATGTGGTAAATCATGAAAAAACACATCACTAGATATGAAGAAAAACTAACATGAAAACGTTTATTACATTGGAACAATTCGTTTCATCTAATGTTGAAGGTTAAGTATCTGTGGTATGAAGCATTCTGTATTAGTGTCTGGTTGGTATTCTGTATTAGTATTTGTGCGTTTTCCGTATATCTCAATTTACATATCCCAATGGTCCTCAATGAATCGATAGTTGCAATTTACTTAAAAGATACTGTACAACTAAATTTTTAAAAATAAAAAAGCATAAAACGATGCCTATGAATAGAAATACAATAAAAATCACAAATTAATAAACTTACAATCATTGAAAGTTCAAAAGCAAGGATTGGCAAGTTTAATAATACAATTGACGTTGTCCATTCATCGACAGTAAATTACAAGGCAATGTAAGCATAGGTCATGTCTATACATATCTACATAAGGGGCATTATAAAGGCGTATAGGCAAAGCTCTCGCCACATATTATACATAATTAATATTTTTGTAAATAAATCTCAGACCAGGCTTCACAATAGTTAACTCGCCAATTGTATTTAAAGTTGAAAATAATTGTCAAAAAGAAAAAAAAAAATGTACCTATGGCAAGTTTTCTGTTTTTCCTATATTCATAATTTTTATGGTATTTGGATGAGTTTTGGTTATTTAATTGTTATTTACAAGCTTTGTTATGAGTTGTAATTGTAATGTAATTGTAATGTGAAAACATATTAAGTATCATCATGAGATTACTCTGTCATATATACAGAGTGGGCGTGATAATTCAATTCACGGGTGATGTAAATCTGCATAAATAAACAGCTTTATTCTCAATGACTGACTGCCTCATTTGTCAACGCAGAGAAAAAAAACTTTAGTAAACTAGAATTCAGATGGAATGTTTACTGAAATTGTACAGGCTCATTAAGAACGGAATTTTCGAAATTCCGATTTTAAAAAATGATTTAAGGTGAAATGTGTTTATTCATTTCGCTATATTTCCGGAACTAATCGAGATATCATCTCGTTTTTTATACATAAACGTGCTTTTTTGATTACACTATATTATCGTTAAGATTATTATCTGTTTTATCATTTTAAGTAAAGATGTTCCGAGTTGGGTCGGGTCGACTACTTATGTCAAGATGATTCCATCATGTTGGGTTATTACTCATTTCAATACGACCTACTTTCATCGTGAGAAATACATCTTTCGAACAATGTTTGCTAAAACCTCATTTCCGTACCAAAACTCACATTCCTCTTCCCATGGGGTAGGAGAATTCGAATGACTTCCGCGCGGGCTTCGGCTCCCAAAAAATCTTCATTCAGTAACTTGGATTTGAGATCTTCCCATGTCTTGATAGGTTCATCACCAGGTTTCACAATGTTTAACTCACCTATAGCAATATTTGTCTCGATTATCTCGCTAACGTTCGTGTTCATCTCGTTAACGTCGTGTTCATTTACGATAGTCTCAGTAGAACCTGAAAAGAAACGTAAGATAATCTGTAAGTATAACAATGCGAGTTTTCTAGGTTTTACTCTCACGATCGCCGCTCAATATTCGATTGACCAGCGGAAGGCATATGCAACAATTACTATTGAGAAAATAATTTAAATTAATTTAAATAAGAACTATAATCTGTGCACCTGTACAATGTGTAATTGGTTAATGAGACGTTGATGATGGAAACTTGCGGTCGACCCTTATTATCTTACGGCTCGTCTAAGAGTTCATTCATAGAATTTATCTTTAAGTCAGAGATTAAACTTTTCTAAAACAAGCAAAAACTTCTCTTTATTTTAGAATATTTTTAAAATGCTCAGAAAATTAAAAAAAATACCGTATACGACTTACATTACAGCAATTTGTTCATGAAATTTCGCCTAATAGACAACAAAAGAGTTTCGAATTGGTTCGACGTAAAGTTTTGTAAAAAATTTCATTATTTTTTGTTCAGGATTCGGATATTCTTAAATATACGTTATTTTTTTCTTAGTAAACAAAAGTTCAATCGCTGTAACGCTGGTAACATAACGGTCCGCCGCAGGTAGTCCTTGTTTTTGTTTCATGGCTATAAATGTCAGAATGTTCTAGAGGGAAAGTGCTCTAAAACTGTTTCAAATGATTCGTTCTCCATGACGATGAATTTTATACCTATACCCTTTTTTAATTATTTTACTTAGAATTAATACGTGCATGGGTTTATATGACAAACTTTCGCAAGTTCATATTATTTTGAAGTCATGACGGGTCAATGCAGCGAGAGAAACCAACTAAAACATAAATGGCAATAGGAGCTCAAAGCTTCGAATCTTCAGCGGCATTTAAAAGAATTAATCAACAAAAATTGCGAAGTCGCGGGATGCGTCAGCCAGTTACTGAGGATAATGTTATTTTCGTCTAGTTCTCGGAGAGTTCGAGTGGATTGCACAAACATGACATGGGCTGGATAAGTGTTTAAAGTTTACGTAAAGGGGCACGTAAACGGGGTTAGTGGATGCCGCTTTTCAACACCTCTTCGTGTCTTCGCACAGTGGAATACATCGAGGCGAAACTTGTCCAAAAGTATTTTATCCAGTAAATTCGGTGAATTATGTCGAAAAATCATTTTAACTATATAAATAATTATGTCCATTATTCATGTTAAGAAAATTTATATAGAGCTTCTTTTTAATTGTTTATATAAATTTGATACTGTGTCAATTTTCAATATAGATACATTGTGTTATTATATAATATCATATTTTTTCATATAAAAGGATCTCATAGTTACTCAGGAAATTTTTGAAAACAATTTTTATATATTTGTCCTTACCTGTTATTAAAAAAACCTAGTAACTTTATCTTTCTTTGGAACTGTCCAGAAAGCAATAATGATGTATGCCAAAGGACTTAAATATGAACTTAATTCAATATATGTGCTTAAGTAGCGTAAAGTTGTAAATACAATGCTTGTATATATGAGTGAATGTAGAGTGCAAATATACGTGTATGGATTTTGTTTAGTTATCGCAGGAAATGTGGATTGTAGTTCCAGTGCTCAAAGATAAGCATGTACTGAACAAGTAAACTTGTAAAAACTAATTTAATCAACTGGAATCGGCGCTGTAGCAAGCTGTGGGGTATTTTGCTCAGCGAATCTATAACAACTTGCTCAGCGAGACTATACCGGCTTGCTGAGAGATATAGAAAGACGTCAGCGGTCGGTAGTGAGAGGAAAATCGGTGAGAGAATGGCTGAGTGACGATCAGGCCGTAAGTTGTGTGACAGTTAAAAATTGTAAAGAATTTTGGTTCGTGCAGTGATTTTGGAGTGCCTGGTTGTTATCGTGACGTCCTTTATGTAGAGGTCATGGTTTGCAGTGTGCGACGGCCCATACCATGTGTTACTGGTGCTAGATCAGTTACGCATAGCCGATCGTCACTGCAAACCACTGTGGTCGCGCCATACCTGTCAGCGCCTACAACCAAAAAGCCTAGCCAATGAGCAAGCTGAGTATGATGCATTATTCCGAGGTGTCACTAGAACTTGTAAGTTGTTTCCAATTCATCTGACGCCAGTGATTTTGGCGTACGTAATTTGAGAAATATATTTGCCTCTTTGCATCATCGAGGATGTCAAGCCTTCGTTATTACATGTTACCAAGAATTAATTTTCTCAGCAAACATATATTAATGTTTCAGCTATTAAATAGCATTACCAAATGTTGTTAATTATTCTGTAAGTATTTATCTGTCTTTTGCTTGATTAATAAACGTGAATGTGTTTGATTTGACTAAAGAACTAAGTAGTAATGTTATAAGAAAGACAATTATTATACTTTGAATTATTAAACAATATTCCAAAAGGTTATTTACAATTTTGTATTTTTTATTATTGAATGCAATTGTGATTTATTTGACTGTGTAAATTCGAGTAGAATAATTTCAGTGTGTATCTTCTTTTGTTTAATTTTTTCTCACTACAAAGTCTCAATTCATTCTGAACTATTTTTGTAATTTACTCTTTAATAAAATGTTATTGTTCCAATATCGTCTATCATATCTTACACCTTTTTATATTACTTCCAATGTAGTTACAATTAGCTCCAACGTATGTCAAGTAGAGTTTTCACATTTATTATGACAACAAATTAAGTAAAATTGATCATAATACATAACCTCTCGAATCAAAAATACATTTAACT
>NNCF01127530.1:3318751-3348499 GCA_002313205.1 Laupala kohalensis | reverse complement strand
ATTCGCCATAATCCATCAAATTCACGGAATAAAATTCTTTTGGCCAGCTTTCGTCTCAGTATACTCCACTGTGCGGCGTCACAAAGCTGTGTTGAGAGCGGTGTTCACTAGTCCCGTGAACCTCCCCCTCAGGTAATTATTAAAATGGTATTCGTGAAGCACATGATTGTATTACTCAAAACACACCAATTCTCTGGCTCGTTAGTATCAGGCCACTATATCCGCTGCGCGTACCAGTGCAGAAGAGTGGTGGGAGCAGAAGGGTGCCGAATTAACTCGAATTCACACAGAGTTAAACAAAAATCTAAAATAATCATGTTTTAAATCACACAATAATTGTCCTCATTTAACTATTTAAAATTAATTGTACGAATTACTAGTTAATTTAACAATTATTTTGTGAATATTTCATAGTTTTTTGAATGGTAAAACACATATATACACTTGTAAGCAAATTATAGAAAATACTTCGTCTACATGGCGGCGTTTAGCTCCGCACGCAACCTTGACGGAGATAGGGAGGTCTGGGGAGAAATCGCGGGTGAAATTTTCTTTTAAAACTGTCATTATTATCTCCCCAGCTATCACTCATCCCCTTCGGATACTGCACTACTCGTCACTTATCTCCAATGTTTGGAACCTGGCTAGCACAACCTACGTACAGGAAGGTCATGTACAGCTAAACTCCACGTCACCATCTCACTTTTCTAATGCCGACACTTCACTTTGTGTTGTGGTATTTATGTAGCGTGTTCGCTATATTTGGCAAAATATGACGTACTCACAAATAACACAAGCATGCCATTCTCACATGAACTGAAAACGAAAATAACTCAATAATGACAAATACATTGGCTTATACCAATGCTGGAAGGGGTGTATTTGGCGTAATTCAAGAAATCTTTATACTCTTTCGTTATTCCAGGCCATAAAAATGTTCCAGTCCATACCAAAGATATTATAGAATAAAAAAAGGCGCTATACTGAGCGAAATACGGCAAACCAAGCGTATTATTTGAGTTCTTTCATGTGCGACTATAAACCTAAAAGAGGACTGATACAGGTGGTCGTGTATTTGCGTATTTACCACTATAGAGCAACTACAGCAATGCACACAAATAGTTCCTTTACACTTGGCCGTGTTTGAGCAAATATGGCAAGTACACAAAAACGCAACGCCAAGTGAAGTGCCTGCGTGTGAGAAATATGAACTTGGAAGACAGTTGTTTAATTTCCGAAGTAACCTTCTGTAAGGGTTATAAAGAAGAAACCACTCGATCATAGTGTATAATATCTTCTTCTGCATTTACTGTTCACTTAGTAACACGTCAAGTTCTCTCCTCCACCTCCTACACCAGATCCATTTCTTTTTTACTCCTTGAGTTATAATACGTTTCAGAAGAGCTCTTACATTGGTTTTAGAAGAAGAAATATCACAAACAAAATTCTAAACACTACATGCGTGAAAGAGCTTGAATGTGGGTTACCTTAATGGAACAGTAAGAACAGTAATCTCACTTTTTTGTTTAAATTCTTAGGATGTTTTTCAAGAAATAAAACAACTCCCAGTTATATGATATACGAGTAAGTAACCTATCAATTTTCATTTTTTAATGTTTGTCTGTAGCATTTTTTATTTACAATTTAAAGAATTCACAATTTTTAATTCCAAAAATTAGTTTTGAAAATTTCGAAGTATTCATTTAGAAATTCATCAAAAATTCATTGTAAATTTTATAATTATTATCTATTATAATGTACTTTCATTTACGAAGGAGGACTGACCAGTCTCGTTAAAAAAGGGATTGAATTAAGAATTAACAAGGAGTGATAAGGAGTAAGGGGTGATAACTTACCGTTAGTATCTTTGCGAAGTATGGGGCGGGAGCGAGCGCCGGGCCGCGACAGTGTCGGCGTCTCCAGCGGCCACTGTCGCGTCGCCGGCACCGCGCCCGCCCCCATTACCAACCCGACGCCCACGACCACCACCAGCAGGGCCAGCGATGCCAGGCGGCGCATCGACCGGGCCACGCGCGGCCCGATGCCCCCCGTCGCCGCGGTAACTCATGTCCGTACCCGACTCGACAGCACTCAACAATGCCGAGCTACACCTGTTTCGCTCGAGATTGTTAGTTCAAACATGATGTCTATTCGGAGGAATCAACGTGTGGGGAAAATTTTTGGACACGTTCCTGTTGCTAGTTTTTCGATTAGGGAATCGTGCAACCAGTGGTGTAGCGAGGAGGATGTCCTGGATTTTCGCACATCCCGCAAATCAGAAAAAAAAACATTTAAACACTTCATAGCAATACAAATAGTAAAACATTTCATAGTAATATAACTTACAACATGTATAATAAGGGTTTTAATGGCCTTCAGATAGCTTAAAGCCCGTTTTCTAGCGAAATAACTATTACCATTGACTGATACCATCTCGTCAACCGTAAAAAATTCTGAGCACTTTGTAGATGTTCTGAGTGAGGTAACTCTAAGTGACGAGGAACTCATGGTGAGTTTCGATGTTATTTCACTCTTCACGAAGGTTCCGATCCGTGAAACACTGAACGTCATAGAACAACAGCTCGGACAGCGAGGCTTACCGTTGGAGAGGACCAAACTAACTGAATTTTCCCTTAACTACACTTTTTTCCAGTTTGATGGTAAATTTTACTCCCAAATAGAAGGAACTACAATGGGTTCACCCCTTTCTTCTGTAATTACCAACATCTTTATAGGAGCGTTCGAAAATGAGGTTATCGAGAATGCTTTATTAAAACATAGAGTTTGGTTGCGATACGTGGATGACACTTTCGTCATCTGGCAACATCGTCGGGTTGGTACGTGAAAACCTCGACAGGCTCTTCGAGATCATCAACCAATCACATACTAACATCAAGTTTACGATGGAGATTGAATCCGATGGACAGTTACCGTTTTTAGATGTGATTGTAAAAAGGAAGGATGCACATAGTAATAAATAAATAAATTAAATAAATTTATTGTCAAAAAACAGTACAAACTGCGTATGAACACGTGGAGGAAAAAAAACTAATTTACTCTCCGGAAGCAAGCAAGGGACCATCCCATCAATTCCGATCAAGGGCCCTAAGGCAGAGGCGGATTCAAAAAATTCAGCAAAAATTCCTAGATAAGATAAAAAGTTAGCTGCGAGTTATAATACTAATAGAATGTCAATATGTTTGTAATTTTAAGCAAAAAATTACATGTAAGTTATTATCGAACTATAGATTATTCTGAGTATAGTGCTTAAAAATTGAAATAACACTAAATTCACGATTTATTGTTACAATAGACCCGCCCCTAGACAAAGCCTAGAGAACCTGTATGATAAATCCGCCTCTACCCGAAGGAAAACCGGAGAAAAACCCGGGCCAGGATGGGGCTACAGAATTTATGTACACAAACGTGCCAATGTTGAGTACACATAAAACTAAATTAATATGAGCCATAAGACAACACAATCATGCAAGAAAATAGTTTTTGAAATTGTTATAAGTTGTTTAAAAAGTACTACAGCAATGGCGTGATAAAGCACAAGACGAATTTAACTTTTGTTAAAATCAATAAATTCTTTTACAGTGTAGAAGCACTGGTGCAGGAGGTAGTTTTTAACCGCGGATTTGAAGATATTCAATTTCATAATATCTTTTATATTCTTGGGCAGGGAATTATATAGAACGATTCCCGAATGGTATGGTCCTTTTTGGCAAAGAGTGGTTGACACTCTAGGGCGATGAATATTACTACTATTGCGTGTATAGTGTTCGTGAACGAGACTGTTTCGTATAAAGAAAGGGTGGCACTTCAGTAATTCGGTCTTAACAAACACGACTGTTTCATAAATATAAATGCAGGGAAGTGTTAAGATATTTAATATGTACCGCAAGTATGTACCGCAAGCCAACTCACGCTTGAATGCTGAGTCACACCATCATCCAGCAATCAAACGTGGTGTGTTAAAAACATTAGTCGCCCGAGAAAGTGTGTGACAAAGAGAGTTTATACCAGGAATTGAGACTTTTGCGTGATACTTTCCGCAATAATGGCTACAACAACAAAGTCATAAACAATGCCCTCACCCTATCCATAATGTTCGTACGGAGGATGTAGAAAACCGTGAGTTCTCTAAAACCGTTCTTACTCCCATATGTTGAAGGAGTAACTGACAAGGTTGGTAAAATTCTCAAGAAACATGACATTCGACCTGTCCACAGCGCCCCTGAAAAGTTGGGTAAATCACTTGTCGAAGTTAAAGATAAGTTACCCGCTCTGGCGTCGGTTGGTATTTACTCCATACCTTGTAGTTGCAGTCGCGAATATATAGGGGAAACCGTACGAACTGTGGAAGAGAGAATGAGGGATCACATTAGACATTTAAGTACGGTAGGACAACCAAATCAGCAGCGGCCCTGCATGCGATCAAAGCAGGACATAACTTTAATTTTGACGGCACCCGTATTATTACTAAGAAGGATCATTGGTGGCCCAGACGGATCAAAGAAGCCATAGAGATTGCCAGAACACCGAACAATCTCAATGTTGATCATGGCTTGATGCTGAGCAGCGCCTGTAGTTAGGCATTAACTCCCCCTTAGCGCTCTACCGCGCTCGGGCGCCGAGCGCAGAGTGACCCCACACACGTCCCATCCGGTACCCCTCCGCCCTGCGCTATGCCCACCGACCGAAGCTATATAACCGACACGTGTACTCGTTCGACCTCGCAGAGCACGACAGCGGCTTAGGTCTGTACGACACTGACATTACCCTGAAGAAGACCCCAGCATAATGGCCGAAACGTTGTAGTTTCATCTACTTAGACGCTATTTGTCCCGGAAAAACAAGTTCATAATATGAAATAAGTGGCAACATACAATGTTAAATAAGCGTGTAGCCTCTATATCATGAACTAAGACGTTTTTCATGTATTTAGACAGAGGTCCCCCTACAACCCAATGACGCGACCCCCCCCCTCAATTTGCGAGAATCCCCCTCTCTCAAAATGAAGAATCCCCCTTCCCTTTGAGTCACTTTCAAAACATTCCAAAAATGAAGATATATTGTACAACTTTACCACTCTTATTTACCATATCCCCACTTACCATTGTGTAAAACCAATGTACATGCTGTCTCATACACTTTTAAGACCCTTATCTAAACAAAATTAACGTAACAAAGGAAAAAGAAATCACTTTAATATTGTAACATCACACCTCAAGCCCTGATGCGATGCTAGTATTTTTGGTAGAAGCGGGATCCACATAGATATATCACATCCCTTATGGTAGAGGTCGCTGCCACCAGCCCTACCTGTGGTAGTCTTGAATAAGTCATTACTAGTTGCGAGTGTCGTAACTTGTAATAGTTAGTTGTTGGGGAAAACAACTTGTAATTTTGGAGGTTTATATAACCTAGAGGGTTTATTATTTGGTTGCCTTCAACTAAATTTATCTAAGTATAATTAATGCTTTCTGGTAGCATTACTGGTGTAATAACAGATTGTTACGTATTAATGATTTTGAGAGTTTGTCTCCGTTTGTAAATTCAGATTTCTAGTTAATTTGTATCAAATCATTATTTATTGTTATTACACGTGTGTTTGATTGCTCGGGAAACCGAGCTGGTGGCAGCGACGAAAACTACCACAGGGATAGTGGTATTTATGTGGATCCCGCTTCTACCAAAAAATACTAACATCGCAGCAGGGCTTGTGATGTGATGTTACAGTGGCACTTCAGTAATTCGGTCTTAACAAACACGACCGTTTCATAAATATAAATGCAGGGAAGTGGTAAGATATGTAATTCCTTGAATAAATTCGGGGTTGAGATTTACAAATTATCCGAACTATTATCTCCTGAATTCTGAAAGTTTGAATACTTTGACCGGAATTGCCTCAGAAGGTAATGCCGTAACGTAAATGAGAGTAAACGTTAGCAAAATATACGCAACGGGAAATACGTGGACTAACTACGTTAACTAAGATTCGGAATAAGAAACACAATTTGCTTAATTGGGAATGAAGATTGTCAACGTGACACTTTCATTTGAGGTTGTCTTGAATATGGAGATCTCAGAATTTTGTATTCGTAACAGTTTTTAATTGCGTTCCGTTTAAAGAAAGAGAAACCTGGGGTAAAGATTTTGTGATACTATTGTGAAATGACAGACAGTTTTGTCAGTGTTTACAATGAGACGATTTGCATAGAACCAAGTNACAAAACTTTTTGAGTGTTGGCGTGTTTACATAGTAAATTAGTGTCATCAGCAAAAAGAACCATTTTGCAATCTGATGTGGATGATGAAATGTTGTTCACATATAATTGAAAGAGTATAGGGCCCAGAATTGAACCCTGGGGTACTCCGCAAGTAAGTGGCTTTGTTTCTGAAAGACAACGCTGAAGTATTCTATTTTTAGTCTAGGATATTTCGGAGTGTTGATACCGATCTTTTAAATAAGAATTTAGCCATTGATGTGCAAGTTCACGAATGACTAAAGAATGGAATTTGGAAAGGAGAATTCCGTGATCGATGAAATCGAATGCTTTGGATAAGTCAAGAAAAACACCCTGAGGATTTTCTCCACAGTCAAGAGAAGTGGTAAAATCGATTAAGAAAGAAAATATGGCACTTGTAGGGGAAAAGGGTTTTCTAAAACCGTGTTGATCGTCAGAGAGAATGTTATTTTTTGATAAAAAATCTAGAAGACGCTTATAGAACAATTTTTCTAGAATTTTTGAGAAAGTGGGTAATAGAGATGTTGGTCGGTAAGATTTGGATATATTGAGTTCGTTATTTTACCTACTTCCGAAAAGTAAGAATTAAACAAATTTGCGATGTCCTGAGGATTTGATACCATTTTCCCATCGTTTAGTAGAGAAATATTTTCTTCACGATTTTCAGAAGTTGACGTGTAATTTTTAACAATATTCCACATGGCTTTCATCCGGTTGTTCGATATTACTACCTGCCTGTCGTTTTCCATAACTTTAGCTGCATAGACTACTTTTCGAATTATATTTACGAAAATAATCATGGAATTCGGGTGGTTGGTTATAGATTTTTAAAGATAATAAAAAGGGTTTTTTTTAAGAAACTCGTATCCCTTGGGTAATCCATGTATTGTATTTCTTTGCGTTAATTAACTTGCGGCATATGGGAAAGCTAGAATTTTACGAATATTGAGATAAATACATTAAATGTGTCGTCGGTGTTTTGGAAAGTGTAAACATCTTTCCATGTTTCTTCACGCAAATAATTTATAAATATGGATTGATTTGTGTCATTTAACTCGCTTGAAAACTTGTGAAGGATTTTAGGTGGTTTTAGTTTATCTTTCATAGTCAATACTTGAGCAAGGTGATTGCTGTATCCGGCGATAACCTTCAATAAACACTTCAGAGAAATAAGATTCCATTGTTGACAATAATTTGATCTAGCAATGTTTGAGATGAACCAGAGAGGCGACTGGGGTCGCTTATCGTAGTAATAAGGTTGAAGGAGTCGATAAGATTCTTGTTTCGATTAATTGGTGAATGTGCAGAGACGGATGTACTCAGAAAATCGATGTTGAAATCACCACATATAACGATAGATTTAGTAGATTTGTGTGTGATATGTTTTAAAACAATTTCGAAGTTCCGACAAAATGTGTCAAGATCTGATTGAGGAGGTCAATAAATACACAAAACAATAATACCGCTGTCAGTGAGACTAAGTGCAGAAAATTCGAACACACTATCTACGCAGAAGTTTTCGTAACCTGGCAGTGGAGAAGACAAAATACCATTATGAACATAGATACTTGTACCTCCGTGGGGATTGTTTCCTTTAAAATTTTGCCGACAGTAAGAACTTGCTAAATAATAAATAGAAATAGCAGTATCATTGATCTTGTCACTTGAAAGCCAATGTTCTGTGAGGCATAGCAAATCGAATGGATTTTCGTGTACCAGAATTTCAATATCTGTCAATTTGTTTAAAAGGGATTGGACATTATGATGAAATATAATTATTTTATTTTCGCAAAGAGTTTGTGATGGACATTAAATTATACATATTTTTTAACAATTGCGCCCGCCTTCAACATATTACAATATACTCCATTAATTTCAGTTAAGTTAAAATCTCCTAATAAGTATTAACAAATCTTTAAATATAAATTTATTATCAAAATTTTCGAACGATGAAAAGTACTACGAGGGCAACAATCACAGAGACAGTTGTGTCAGAGTGAGGTATGCGAACCTGTAGCCAAATAGACTCAAGGTCACGCGGTATCAGCTGATCACCAACTGCTACAGTGAGCTGCTGACTGACATGCAGCCGCCGGTGAAGAGCGAACAAAACCCCCTCCCGCTCAATACCACTTCGCCACGCATCTGTCTCGCCTGATAACATCATACCGATCATCAAATAATTCACTACTACTGTTTCCATCCATCAACCACGTCTCAGTTAAGGCAATAATGTCGAGCTGTTCACTTAATACTGACTCAACGAGTGTATGGCTTTTGGTTCACAAACCTCTAACATTCTGGTAATAAACCGTTAACTTTCAATACATAATAGGTTAAATTGAAATAATAACAAATCTTCTTCAAAAGAAACTACATTAATAAACCGAAAAAGAACAAAAAAGAAAATAACAATAAAAAATTAACCGACACAGTATTCACCTAATACAATTACCAATTAAACACACTGTTAACGTAAATTGTAAATAGAGTTTACATAATCTACACACATTTTAAAATACTATATGGAACTCACCCGCTAAGCCTTAACTTTACTCTCACTATTTCTAACAGCAGTTTTTTCTCTTAATGCGAGTCATCCTCATCCTTTAAAACAATCTCTCTTGAATTCTTGTCATCTGATTTTCTCACTTTGATTCTCCCGACCTTGTCTGTCCAAACAAAACTATAATTAAAGTCAGATCTCAACTAAAATGCCTTGGCAAGTAACATACGTCTGGCAGGTGTCAGAGAAGGGCTTATGTAAATTACTGAGTCTGTGGCATGTCCCTGCAGATGCCGGGTGGAGAAATCTCTCTTTATTTTCCTGTTGGCTAGTAGTTGGTCTGGGTCTTCACGTCTCAGGAACTTGACAATGATGCCTGAAGTTGGACGGTTTGTTGCCACCGCTGATGCGGTGACAGGCGTCAATACCGTCCTCACTAACTGGACTCCAAGTGCTGCTCCCACCTCGATCACTGTGTTTTCAGGGACGAGTTGGTCTCATTAGAAACCTCTCGAATTCCAAAAATTTCCAGAGTATTTTTTCTGGAGTATTGCTCCAGGTCTCCTTGTTGCCTTGACAAATCCTTCATTTGCAGCCTCAGGTGTCTATTTACCCCTCAAGCCCATTGATCTTCTCCTGTTGTTTGTTTAGTATTTCTTGTTGGGCTTTAATTAACTCATTACTTTCATTAATTCTTTCGGAGCAAAACTCCAAGGTTCTTCCAAGTTCTTTTTCATTATTACCTTGGCTCTCCAGTATCTCCTTTTTCATCTGGTCAAGTAAGATTTTAAGTACATCCATAGTAATGACCATGTCGGCAGATGTAGGTGGTTTGGTTGGTGATGTAGTGATAGAGCCTGAGTGGCTACGGCTGAGCCGCTTGCTCCTAGTGCATGAGTCACAGCACCACAATCCGCTCGCCGAAATAACTTCAATCTCAATCGCAGTCAAATTAACACACAACCCGTGAAAACCCCTTTATACTGCTTACACTGGACTTTGTTCTTAACAGTTCTACTCACAGGAGCGTGACATTTGTCACAGGTACTCATATCACGTACGTTGATATTAACATTCGGGATTAGATTTTCTATATCGATACTGAGATTTACAATGACATCACAATATACGCACAGATAGTAACCATTAATTAAAAACGTATTTGAAATATCACTTAAAAACAATTAAATATGTGATTGTGTTGCCGTTTGGTTCATATTAATTTAGTTTTATGTGTACTCAACTTTGGCACGGTTGTGTACATAAATTCTGTAGCCCCATCCTGGCCCGGGTTTTTCTCCGTTTTTCCTTCTGGTAGAGGCGGATTTATCATACAGGTTCTCTAGGCTTTGTCTAGGGGCGTGTTTATTGTAACAATAAATCGTGAATTTAGTGTTATTTCAATTCTTATGATTTTTAAACACTATACTCAGAATAATCTATAGTTCGATAATAACTTGTACA
Source organism: Laupala kohalensis (assembly GCA_002313205.1). Taxonomy (NCBI): domain Eukaryota; kingdom Metazoa; phylum Arthropoda; class Insecta; order Orthoptera; family Trigonidiidae; genus Laupala; species Laupala kohalensis. The sequence goes on along the minus strand of NNCF01127530.1, from coordinate 3,338,275 downwards.
TGAATTTTTTTGCTTAAAATTACAAACATATTGACATTCTATTAGTATTATAACTCGCAGCCAACTTTTTATCTTATCTAGGAACTTTTGCTGAAATTTTTGAATCCGCCTCTGCCTTAGGGCCCTTGATCGGAATTGATGGGATGGTCCCTTGCTTGCTTCCGGAGAGTAAATTAGTTTTTTTTCCTCCACGTGGTGCAGTTTGTACTGTTTTTTGACAATAAATTTATTTATTTATAAATAAATTTATTTATTTATAAGCGTAACATTATAGTTACCATTATAGCTCGTTCAAAACGACAACAAATACGGAGCACTGCAGACCACGACTGCTCGCGTAAACTGCCAACGCTGTACTTACGCTCCATTAGAGTTGTTCATAAAAATCTGGTGTTTAACTGCACAATTTGCAAACACGCTTCATGAACGTAATCAAGAGCATTAATTTTTTAAATATTCATAAAAAAGCGTTGGGCAACTTTGGGCAAAATTTGTCCTTTGGGATATTCTACATACATATATTAACGCAGTGGTCTCAAAGTTGCGCGATAGGCCCTGACATTCATTTAAAAATCTACATTAAATATAAGCTTCCGAAAACATTTCTTTAATTTTTTTAAAAGTAAAAATACCTTATAAACTAGTTGATTTAATGCCAATGATAATGAAAAATAAAAACAACTAAAGAACATATCTTTATTTATCCCTGTGTAAAATTTGAAGGTAGTCCAGTGAACCATACGGGTAGGATAAATTTATTTCTAAAACGTTACAGACGCTAAAACTTTAATTTAAGGACATCTGCAAGCATACAAACCTTACATTCAATCGGCGATAGCAAACGCCAAATTTAACCAATTTTCCATAAATTAAATCGTTAGATGCGCCAGTTAACCAGCTATTTGGTGATATAAAATTTAATGTGAAACAAATTTGATTATTTTCCCTCTTGTCCGGGTTTTGGCCTCAAATACTCCACTGTGCGTCGGAACGTTTTTCGAAGCGTACAGATTTAAACGATAAAAGAGATGGATGCGAGTTTTTGGGAATGAACCTTATTTTAAACGTAAATATTCGTGTTATTACATTAAAATAAAGTCAAATAGTTATATACCCTATAATTACTGTTAAATTTATCCAATTAAAATGAATCAAAAACTGAAGCAATTATAAAATTACAACCATTTCCATGGAAATTATTTTTTTAATTTAAAATATTGATAAATATAATTTCCATAAATGAAATAGGCCCATCCCTGAACCGGCAGTAATTGATATACCAGCTCTGGTGATCAGCGGGTTTTATCGGACCTTTGGGCAGTAGGACTCACGATATATCTGAAGTTAGCTTTTCCACGGGTTTTAGTAGCCTATGTGAGGGTGTTGCAGCGTGAAGTCTGGAATGGGCGGAGCTTCGCTATGCCACCCCCCGCAGCAGACATATGACAACTCCGCGCTTTCGCTCCATTGGTTACATCTCGTTACTTTTCTTTGGCTGCGGTGACTATACCTCTTTTTTCCTTCTCCCATTTTAGCTGCCGACTTTATAATAACCAATTCACAATTTTCACTTCAAACTTCTTATCTTCTTTTGTTATGACCTCCCTCTCTATCTGCTCTGCTCCTGTTTTACGTACTAAAGATCTTAATTTCATTTTCTCGATATGTATGTGGCATACGTGAAGACGTTGAAAATGACGAGCACTCTGGACGCCTTAGCGCATCAACAACTGATGAAAACGCGAGGAAAGTAAGAGAAATGGTAATGAACGATCGCCGAATCATAATCAGAGAAGTCGCTCATGATGTTGGAATATCAGTTGGCTCATGTCATGAAATTGTTTCCAAAGTTTTGAGTATGAAACGTAAGGCAATAAAATTTGTTCGAAAATTGTTGATTTTCGAACGAAAATAGCGTCGAATGGAAGTTGTTCAGGAGACACTAAATGAAGTCAACAACGACGTAGAACTACTGAAACGTGTCATAACTGGTAATAAAAAATGGGTTTTCGGATATGATGTGGAAACTAAAGCTCAATCGTCCCAGTGGAAGTACTCTGGATCGCCAAGACCGAAAAAAGCTCGACAAGTGCGGTCGAATGTGAAGGTTATGCTCACTGTGTTCTTCGATTTTAACAGCATAGTGTATCATGAGTTCTTTTCCACAAGGTCAAACGATCAATAAGGAGTGCTACCTACAAGTTCAACGCCGTTTGATTGAAATAATCCGAAAAAGAAAAAAACATCCAGATTTGTGGCGAAACAATTCATAGTGTTTTGCACCACGATAACGCACCTTCTCACGCTTTATTGCTTGTTTGTAAATTCTTTGCCAAAAATAATGCCCCAGTCTCCATATTCGCCAGACATGGCTCCGTGTGACTTTTTTCTGTTCCCAAAAGTTAAGAGAACCGTGAAAGGACGACGTTTTGTCACCATTGATGAGATAAAAATAGAATCACCCAAGGGACGAAGGCCAAACCGAAAAGTGAGTTCTAGAAGTGCTTCCAAGACTGGAAAAAGCACTGGCACAAATGGAATCTTATGGGAATTGCTTTGACGGGGACAAATTGTTGTTGATAAATAAAATTTATTTAAGAAAAACAATTCCCGTTATTTTTTGAACTCACCTCGCATTTCGGAATCTTTTTAAGAAGAATTCCAAGTTTGGGAGACGAAGTCTGATAAGGAACTGCCAAAGGGAAGTAAATTGATAGGGTTATTTCCTTTTATTGATAGTCAAGGTGTGATAAGAGTCGGGGGAAGGTTACAAAATTCTCATCTGACATTTGAGGAAAAACATCCTATTGTATTAACATGTAATAACCATTTGTCTGAATTAATAGCAGAAGCTTATCACTTGAGATATCTACATGCAGGCCCACAGCTGCTGAGTTCTGTGATAAAATCCAAGTATTGGATAATATCGTTGAACAAATTAGTGAAAAGAATAACAAATCGTTGTTTAACCTGCGTTAAATTAAAAAAGCAAACAGCCCAACAATTAATGGGTGCATTACCAACAACTCGGGTCACACCATCGTCACATTTTTCTCATGTTTCAGTGGATTTCACAGGACCACTAAACGTTCGTATGGGTTTACCCCGCTCAAAAGCTATTGTAAATGCCTATATATCTGTTTTTGTCTGTCATTCTTCAAAAGCAATGTGTTTGGACTTAGTTGAATCCCTTAATACCAAGCACTTCATAGCCTGTCTCACCAAGTTCTCATCCCCGTTCGGTTTTCCTAAAACGATTATGTCCGACAATGCTAAAACCTTTGTCAAAACTAGTAGGGATTTCTCAGAATTTTTAAACTTCATCTCAAGGAAGGAAAATCGAGAAAAAATCGAATCAATGTTGAGTAATCAAAATACTCAATGGATTTTCTCCCCTCCGTACAGCCCGCATAGAAACAGCCTTGTCGAAGCAGCTATAAAATCCATGAAATATCATTTGAGACGAACCTTGGGGCAAAATGTGATATCCTTCCTAGAACTACGTACCTTGCTATCCACAATCGAAGCCTGCCTAAATTCTCGTCCGTTGTTCACCCGGCCTACAAATGATGATGACGTGAAAATTATAACTCCACAACACCTGATAACAGGCTATCCTTTAAAAAATTTACCTTTCACCCAAGATGACAAAAATTTCAAAATCCAATGCAAAGATACATGGCTTTAAAAAACCATTTAAATTATTTGTGGAAGCGTTGGTCTGCTGACTATTTGTCAATACTCCAAAATAGATCAAAATGGCAAACAGTATCCTAGTCCTTATCAGAAAGTGACATAGTTATTTTGAAAGACTCTCCCGTGCCCTTTGAATGGAAAATAGCTAGGATAGTTAAGACTTTTCCAGATCAAAACGGGTTAATCCGCACAATACAGGTCAAAACCGCAAAAGGAATATATACGCGTGCCGTTCAAAAGGTTTGTTTGCTACCAAAGGAGTAAAAAACTACTGTATATAATCTCCCCAGGACTAAACAAGTTGACATTTATGAAATAGTTGGAAAATCTCAGGAGGCAGGAGGACTTCCGAGTACAATAAAATCACTCTAAGTAATTGCCATTTAGTAATTCTGTGTAATAAAAATTCCCTTAAAATAGGGCAATTAAAACAATCTCAGCATCCTTTAACTTCGAGCCAATAGCTTATGTAGGTTAGTTTATACCGGAAAGAAAGAATTCTTTACCTTCCTTCCTGCTCCCGTAAGTGCACATTTTGCCGATGCGAAAACGTCAAGACCTTGCGGTCGTGGTCAACGCATTATCAGTGCGTAAACTCTTAATTATATTCTGAAAATCTCAACGTCCTCTCTTCATCCCGAAAATTACTTGACTCACTATTCTAACCACCTATGTTCTCGTAGGTTCTCGGTCAAGACTTCGAACCCCGGCCGTCGGCCCCATATTATGTTTCGAAATGATCATGCAGGTAACAGATTAAATACACCTGAGACGATCAGCCAACTCTTGCTAACTAGGGCGTGTTGCGCCGGCGCAGTTCTCCAAAATTAACATTGACGCCTTGAAGATACAGTATATTTTTCAGTAACCGGCTGGGGGCCGTGATGAAAGCAGCGAAATTATCCAAGGCATCATTCCCTCGCAAAAGGATAGTTTAAAATTACGCCACCAGGGCGCGCCAGTGAAATGTATCAAGATTTTTAGCTTTCGAAAGAAATATTTCAGAATTCCTGCGTCAGAGAGCGCGGCGGTAGCTCGACCTTGACAGTCGAATAATATGGTATTCATTTGTTTCTTTTTTATTGTATATTTTTAGGGCTGCCTTTTTACGAGCAACGAGAAGAAGAATAAAAAATACGTATTGTATCGTATATAATTTGTTTTATGCTCATTTTTCATATTGAAACATTTATTTAACATTCACATTAAAAATAGTGTGAATTATTTTNAACATTCACATTATAAATAGTGTGAATTATTTCTTGATTGAACTTATTATTGGCGAGGCAATTGAAATTCTTCACGACAATGAAATCTTGTTTTTTATAAGCTCCAATGAGATTAATTCTGCTTCAACAATAGGTGTATTTTTTATTGAAGTGATCTTCTTTGCATTCACACTTGTGAAAACGCTGTTCTTAGATTCCTGCTTGCAGCTCAAATCTTCAGGCTGAGTGTCCTCCGTCATAATTTTTGTGCTTTGTGTTAAACAGCGGATGATATATGTCTGATATCTCATAGCTTCGATCACATGCAAGATAAATCCAATACACTGAAAAACGAATCTCTGAAAGTGGGCTTAAAAATTAACATGAAAAAGACAGTAGAGATTCGAATAAACGCTAGGTCTCAACAACAAATGACACTAGATGGTGCAATAATCAAAAAGTTACATGACTTTACATATCTTGGCAGTAATGTATCAGAAGATGGGGGAACACAAAAGGAAGTAGAAGACAGAATTAAGAAGACCAAAGGAGCATATAGCAGACTCAGGAAGATCTGGCAATCAAATTCCGTAAATAAGAAAACAAAAATAAGAATGTTTAACGTTTATGTAAAGTCAGTGCTGCTGTATGTTTGCGAGACTTGGCTGGTACAACAGGAGATAATGAGGAAACTGCAATCCTTTGTAAATAGATGCCTTCGTTGTATAATGAAAATATGGTGGCCAAGAATAATTTCCAATGAAGAGCTCTGGAAAATGACAGAACAAGAAAACATCAATATTGAAATTAAGAGAAAAAAAATTTGTTGGATAGGCCACACTTTACGAAAGAACGATGAAGAACCTTGCAAGTTAGCCTTACAATGGAACCCTCAAGGTCATTGAAGAAGAGGGAGACCCCGGAATACATGGAGAAGATCTGTAGTGCAAGAGTCTGAAGGTCGCAGCTGGAAAGACTTACGAGCTGTTGCCAAAGATAGGAAAAAATGGAAGAGCTTTGTAGACAACCTGTGCTCCTAGCGGAGCAATGGAATATATTATTATTATTATTTCGTTCATTTGTTCTAAAAGTACCCTAATGTACGTTTTACGAGAAAGAATATACCGATTAATAAAAAAATAGCTTAAAAATATTATCGCAAGTTTATTAATACGCGATAAGAATTTATACGTAATAACAATTAATAATCCAAATTACATAACATTTTCCTTAAATAACGAACATTTTAACATTCTTAGTTTCTATGTCACTCTTTTTTACCAAATTAACACATGAGTGTCCCGAAAGGCAACATGGGTTACGCACCACCCCAAGGCCGTAACAAAAGGCATTTATAAAGAAACAAAAATTCTGACTTTCTGAGATTTTATAATGCGTTGATTAATTGTGGAGTATCGAGAATCAAATGCTTCTACATTCAGAAGTACAATTTACTGGGTGATGCGTTACCCCTGTTGCTAACTTGGCGTTCAATAAAGTCTCAAATTCTTACCCAAACATTTGAAATTATTTTCCTTCATTGATTGTTTCTTATTGTTTCCAAGGTTAAACCCTATCTATAAGAAACAGGTAAAAACTTGTTATTGAATAATCATCTGTAGAACATCCGCCATCGGATATCAATTGGGCAACCTTGCGGAACCTTTTCCGGATGCTGTCCGGATGTATAAGGTGTTGGACGTACATAGGACGTTTATAGTCTGTGATAGGACGTCTGTTAAGTCCACGAGCGTGTGTGGGATGTAGTGGACATAGAATGACGGCCATTGGACATCTAATGCTGTCTGGGTTTACTATATTTCACAGACCTACTGCTGGAGGTTTGAAGAGATTGAAAAAGAGGATTGAGGGATAAAGTAATACACTCAGGATTTGGGAAATGCTGTTCGAGGGTTGTGAGGACCATTCTACTCCAAATTTCGAACTGAGCTTAACGTAAGGGATGACTGTTAAGACGAATGGTGCTGTGAAAACCTAAAGAAACGTATTATTAAAAAATAAAAAGGCCACGAGGGAGTTTTAGACTTGGATAATAAAATGATCGACATAGAAAAAGATTTGGCAAATTTTCTAATTTAACGACATTTTGTATAGCATTGAGTTAATCTTCCATGTGTTTTCCACTCGTCAGAGAGGCACATCGGCTCCTTCCGTACCCCATCCCCAACATTTTGGTATGCCAGTGAGTGAAGGGTTCTAAAGTCAAAATCGCCCTAAGCCCACTAAATTCCCTGGGAGGTCCTGGTAGTATAATTCTCTTCCTTCGCTACTCATCAGTAAAACACTAGTAATCTTGATGCTGTCTTTTCAGTTTCGTATTACTTGTTTGAAGTAATATTGAAGTTTCGTATAAAGTAATATTGAACATTTGGTTTTGGTCCTTGTTATTAACATTTGTAGCCTTCTCGTTTAAGTTTTGCTTCGCGTTTACTCAGTTCATGAAACTGGTTGGAGTCGGATTGGAGCAAATGTACATGAGTCAAGAACAAGTCTAGAGCAGGAAGAGCACTTCAGCTAACCGTCGCGACCGATGTGAAGATATTTTGTGTGAATATAGTTCATATGTTTCAATAAATGTGGGATGTAGATATATGACCCTTAAGGTACACTGAGTTTGTGTTAAATAAATTCTGTTAAATCGGTGGAAACTTCGGCACAGTTTTTTTTTCGACATGAATATATTTTCAAGTTCATTATGTTTTGATATTTCAGTATTTTGGAATCACTAAGACTACTGATTTGCTCATAACTTAGTTTCTTGGATTTTCCACTTACCAGTAGATATTTGACAGAAATGCGATATTGACAGATCGTGCTAAATAGGCCTACGTTTTGTTTTGTGAGTTGCATTTGAAGTAGCCGTTGTGCTTCGGCTGACAATCGTTTTGGCGCATCACAGAGCGTTGTAAGCTTATGTCTGTGTTAGGTAATATTTTTGAAGAATTATTTTTCTTTTCTTTTCTTGAATGACTAATTGTATTGTCAAAAAATAAAATTACATGATTTCTTAAGATCTCTCCCTGGGGAAACTATTTGAGGTTATGGTGGTGTGTGATAGTATTTTGTGCATTTATTGAAATACGAGACAAGAAGTATCATTCAGGTATCATTGTAAGGGAGAACAATGTAATGATAAAATGCCTAGGGTGAAATTGGTGAAATAATTTTAAGTGTATTGTGAAGTTCTTGTCAGTTGTATCTTTTACTGAATGCTTTTGTGTGGTATTTTCAGATTTTTGTGTGAACAACTCCATTTATTGGAAACCCGTTTATTTTACTCATGAATATCCTTAACTTAAGTACTTAATGGATCTTTCAGTCAAATTGTACTATTGTTAGCATCCATTTTTAATCATTAGTGTTCAGGCAAACCTTAAACTGACAGAAGTAATTAAATCATGATTGAACTGAGTTAAAATGCTTTATGTTTGATTGATTTTAGGTGGGACTGAGAAAATTCAATTCTTAAACATATTTTTTAAAGTTTCATGTTAACGTATTAGGTTTGCCCTTGAACATTTTATGCCTAGCTGTTTCAATGTGTCTAACTTTTACTTGCCATTATTGTTGTAGTTGTTGTTGTTGTTGTTGTTATTATTATATTATTATTATTATTTTACAGCTATAAAGAATGGCTCCTGGAGTGAATCGATTGGGGCGGTCTACTGGGACTGTCCCTAAAACCAAAACTCCTAATAATTCAGGACGTGAAAATGCAATGGCTGTTAGTAGGACTCCAAGAAGTAATATCCCTAATAATTTAGTAAGTTGTATTCTGTATTATTTATTTTATGTTCATGATTATTATAAGTTTGCTCATCAGTACAACTCTTTCTCTTTGCTGCAGTATGTGTCCATCAAAAGAAGGGTTGTTTAATTATACATTACTCAAAAGTTTTATTTTTTGCATAATTATTTTAAATCTGATGTGTATATAAATTTCAAATGTATAGAATCATTTAAACCTCTTCTAAGTACCAATTGTTGGAGAAAATGGTATATTTCTGAAACTTAATGACCTAGTTGGCAACATTTGTATCTTTCTTTTGGGAGTTAATAGTTTTGCTCAGAATAGTACTGCCCTACCAAGTGTTGGCTATAAATAGACTTTATTTTCCTGTTCTAAAGTTAACTTCTAGAGTGTCTTGCTTGTAAAGCATGCAGACAGAAGAGTTGTGTTAAAGGGAAGAGGACATACTTGCTACCATCTTGTTTTAGGTATTGTAAATATATACATCAGGCACTGACACTCTGGTGTATATTGTATTGATTGTACAGGGCATTGTTTTATTATAAACTTTCTTTACAATTGTAGTCTTCTTTTAATTTTACCTATAGACAAGCTTTTGGCAAAAATTGGTTTGAGAGACATACACCTCCATGTTCATTATTGTATTTTGTGGCTGTTAATATGAAAGAAAGATGATATCATCTGATATTGAAATATTTATCATTTTCTGCTGTACATTTTTGGTTTCATTGGCCATATATCATATATCTTTTAGAAAAAAGGTACTTTTATGGCTTGAGTAACTCATTGATATGCATGTTAGTTAAGTAAATCTGATCTTAAATTTTGGAAAAGGAATGCTGATTTAAATGACCTTTTAACATACTTTCAAAAAGCTAAGCCATTGAATAAGCACCAAATTTAGTAAGTTTGTAATTAAGATTACTTTATTTATTGAGGGTATCATTTATATTTCAGTCCTCACAGGATTGGCAATCTGGACCTGGCTCCAGCTCAAATAGAACACGGAAAACAAGTAATACTAAAACTTCACTCCTTGATTATTATGATGGTAGAATTCCTTTTTATCATGTTTTTATTATTGAATTAATTATAATGTTGACAATTTTAATGTGAATCCATTATTTTTAGTTCCAGAAGAACGAATAGCTCTTGAAAATAGTAGATTTATACCGACTGAAAACCAAGTATGTTCATTTCAAATCTCACAATTATATACTCTGTTGTTATTTTTGTTTTCATATTTTGTCTTGCAATGTGTACATAGGAACCAAGTGTTTCTGTTAATAGACCAAGTCTAGAAGTTAATGGTGTTGAACCTGTGGGTTCCTCTTCTTCTCTACGACGAGATTGTGTTAGACGACCTCTGCGAAACGTAATGCCTGACAACGAAGACAAGAGCAATATAAGCAAGATGGTAAGTTCATAAAGTTTATCTAGTTTCTTTTGATGTACTGTCAGACAAAAGAACAAGTTAAGACATAAATAGATCTTGATGAAGTACATTGCATTTTTTCCCTTTCGAGAAATATTTGATTTTTGCTAGTTCCCCAAAAGCAGGCCATATACTTTCTTTCTTGTAGCCTGATCGCAACCAGATTTCATCTCGACTTAATCAAATTCGTGACTACATTCAGCAGACTTCTTCCATTATGGAATCTTTGAAGAGTTCTGGAAAGCCGGTAAGTTGTACATCAAAACAAGTCATGAAAATAACATGACAAGTTCATGAAGTCACTTGCTTGACAGCTTTGAAACAGGAATGTATCTTGAATTATTCTGGAATTGATTTAAAAAATAACATGGGATGTTTTAACTCATCAAGTGTGATTCAAATCAAAAGGTATATAAAAAAGAAAATCTTTTGCTTTTAAGCATATATAATTATGGAATCATAAGGAATATCTTCACTGATATTCATAATATAATATATTAAAAAAGGTTTTGACATACTTCTTTCCTAAATTTGTTCCCAAAAGATACGAACAAACTTAGTGAAGATATAAGCGAAAGATGTAAAAAATGTTTTAGTTTACTGTATTCATACTTATATTGATCATAATATTTAGAAAGATCATATGAAGAATTAAAAATTATTTTTTAATGATGTAGAGTCATCTTGCTCAGTACCATAAACTTGCTGGTATGGTAGATGATTTACGAGACAGTGAAGTTAAACTAGCTGCATTGCTTAAGAGAGTTGAAGAGCTTCCTAATGACCACAAACCAGAAGGAAGTTCAGAAGAAGAAGGAGAAGAAAATGCATCAGTTGAAGCTGATAGACCATTGGCTGTTAACTCTGAAATTCTGAAAGGCAATGACTCAAAGATGAATGGAGATATCAATAATGGACCTGATTCCAGAAACAGAAATCTAGAGGTGACGAATTGCAGCATGATCATCATAGTGAGCATGGAGTTAATCATGTGTTGAATATTTGTACTTTCCTTAACATAATGTTCAATTCAAGACATTTGACATTTGTCAACGTACTGTTGTCGAGTTCTGCCAATTATTGAATGCCCTCTTTTTCTGCTTGACCCAAGATGTGAAATTGTCATTGTCTGACATTTATGCAATTTTAAATAAATGTTTGCCTATATTTGTTTTTATCGATTCTACCTGTTGTTTCTGATCAAATAATGAAATTGTATTTTATCATAGAATAACTTTTCAAGGTTTACTTGTTTTTCTGGAGTGGTATTTGATTTTGTGTTATCAGTTTAGAATTTAATCCAAAGTTCTGCTCATTCAAATTAAATTGAAAACCTAATTGTCACTTATACAAACTTGATTACATACAAACTATGGTATTTTTTTATAGAGCAAAAAATGTAAATAAAAAGATTTCTACTGTGTGTTTTGATTCTCATTGAAGTTTCAGAAAAGTGAAAGCTAGGTAAACAAGGCTGTACTGTTAGGAGATCCGCATAAATAAGGTTTAAATAAATTCTTCTTTTGCTGTTCTCCCCATGAATCTTTCACTGTTCTCACCGTGAATCTCATGTTTCTCGGCTTAAGGATACATCTTTATTCTTCCATTACACACCTTCCTAATCAGTTCAGTGCTTGATACAGAAGTTCCTATTTCCTCTCCTGCAGTTGCTGCTTTATATCTATTGGATTTACTAGTCTCAAGGTCACAAGAATCGTGCTGTATCAAGTGCAGCAAGAATTAATATAATTTAGGAAATAAAATAAAATGTTGACTGTTTCTCTGACAAAGTTATTGATTTATATTTGTAATATTATTTACATGTGTTTGTGTTATTTATAAGGAATTCCGGACTGAAGTGTTTATAATCGAAATTAAAATGTTTTTCATAAATGTTTTCAGTAACTTTATATTAACCATTTGATCGGGGACATGTTTTTTGAATCTTTATTCCCATCAGCTGTGACAATGTGTTTAAATGTTTATTTGAGATATTTCAGACAAAATATATTACTCTTATAGAAAAAATATTTCTCTCTTTTGATAAATAAAATGTATTTATTGGTTTTAGGTGGTTAAATTTATTACATTTGTAAATTGCACATTCCTAGTCATTGTGCTTCTCAAATTGATATAATGTCTTTGGTTATAATGTGAATAATATTATTAAATGAAAAATTGTTTCATTGAATATGTTCAAGTAAACAGATTGTGTCTCCTGTAATTTTAATGACTATTTGTGTCAGTGTTACAAATTAATCTTCAGTATTTTAAAAAGATTTGAATATGCTGATAATACATTTTAAATCTTCTTTACATTTTCCATAACCTGTTCCATAGATAAAATATTTTAACCCCTACACTTAAACACATTCACTCTGAAGTTCATAAATTGTGGTTGATTATAACACAACTAATTTCATCTCACCTCCGTTTGTTTGATTTTTCTTTCCATCTCTCTAATCAATTTTATCCATCATTTTGAATTGAATTTCACCTCTTCTTGTGCAATTATACTGTTATTTCACTACATTTGTTCCAGCTTAATATTCAGTTCTTTAAAAAGATTTGAAATACACTGATAATACATTTTAAACTTTCTTCATATTTTCCATAATCTGTTCCATAGACATGATATTTTAACCCTTACACTTAAACACATTCACTCTGAAGTTTATAAATTGTGGTTAATATAATAAACTAAATAATTTGTTATTTGACAAGGCAAACTGTCTTTTGCATATAACTTTTTTTGTGGCCACTGTGATTTGTCTTTACTATTTGATATGTTTTTAAACTTCCTTTTGAATTTTCTCACTTCTAATTTAACTTTCCCCATAGTTAAACACATACTGACTCTTATTTTCATTTGTTTTGTTAAAATTTTACTAGCATTATAAATTAATTCTAAATAATGTATTAATGCTGAATAAAATATTTTTATTCGTTTCAACCTCAGTAGACTTCATACACCTGAATTTTAGGGTTTTATCGTAAGAGTTAAAGTTTTGATATATTGTGATGCTTTTCTGATTCTTTAGAATGGTGCTGTTCTGAAAACTGATGGCTCTCGTTGTAATGAACTCAGGTTAAAATTGGAAGAATCACAAAAGAAGGTAAATAAACATGTATCCATTTCTTCAAAAATTACCTTTTATTTGTCTAAACTATACTTTTGCCCATAAATCTTTATTTCTTTGGAGAATGAAATTTTGAGATTTTTCCTTTAAATGACCTTCTTATTTATGGTAATTTTTTCTCTTAATGATGTGAAAGAACTACAATTAAAAAACAAATTATGTCATGAAAAACTAGTATGGAAAATAATTCTCTATCAATGTAAAAATTACAATTCTCACAAAACATCAAAACTTAAACTCATTTTTACCTTCTGATCAGAGTATGTTTCGAGGGATGTTTCCTTCTTGAACGGTCTGTTTTATATATAGTTGTTCATCACAGCTTAGTAGTATTTCGGTTTATGTAATTTTTTATATTTCTTAGGTGTGACTTGGGACCATACTTGGGACTTTGATGTAGAGTTACAAGGCACATAAGAACAAAAATGTTAATGGGTGGATGGAGCAAAATGCCAAATGTGATGTAGTTATTTTCCTTGCTTAATGTATTACATTTTGGAGATGATGTCAATGTTATATTCAGTGACTTGTTTTCTGCAACTAGATTTTACAAATAATCAGAACAAAATTTGTCAGTAGGAACTTGCTAATCAGACCAGATTGTCAAGTGCATAAGTGATTTAATCAATGAGTCATCTCATCCTAGTGCTTGGAACTTGGAAAATATATATAACATCTAGGTCATTAGAGCCCTTTGTATATTATTCTATTTGTAAAAAAAGCAAAAATAAAACTTGAATTAGGGACAGATCCAGTGAGTGATCTTGGGGATACTGAAACTCTGTAACTTTGCTCCCCTACCTCCCTGATAGTTTTGTCTTCCGAAGAATAACCTGTTCTATTAAAGGCAGCAGATTTTGTTTTCACTCTTGTTCTTGTATTTGTGTGGTTCTTTTGTGATGCACTTCTGCATACAATAACATTGTGCTGCATATAAAAATCCTTTACTATGTGGGGTGAAATGAAATGGAAAGGATAAGTAATGTAAATCCTGGTGATGTTAACTAGGAACAAGGTTCTTGATATTGTCAATCAAATGAAAAAAGTATTTTATGAATATTATGAATATCCTTTATTATTTTGCAATGTGAAGTGAAATTCAATGTCAAGACCCCCCACACCCCGGATCCGCCACTGACTTCCTAAGTATTCCTTCCTGATCTTATGACATTGCTGGGTGCCTTTTTTTTATTTGATTTTGAGTCAATTTTATTTTGCATCAATTAAAAGTATTCATATTAGTAGTGAATTTACTAGAGAAGTAAAACAGAAGAAACATTTTTTTCTTATTTAAGTTGCAGGCTATGCAGGAACATCAAGCAGTATTACAAGCTTTACAACAACAAACCCAACAACAACTATTAGAAGCTCGGGCTGCTCAAGTGAGTAAACAATTTTTTGTAAGTGGTGAGGGATTATTGCTGAATATTATGAATTTGAAGAAACCTGATATATCTTTAAAAAAATCATTTTTCTTCTTCATTATATGAAAATTCTTATCAGTTTTGAATGAAGGAAATACTTTCATTTAAACTTAAATTTAGTCTCAATAAGGTCAATAGTTTTTGCTGCCATTGTGTCTTAATACAAATATTATTTCAATGAGAATTGTCTATCCTTTTTCTCACCTTGTACTACATTTGAAACTTGGAACCAGAGTCTTTCTTTGTGTGTTATTCAGATTAAGGTAGAATTTACCTTTTATACTGATATTGAAACTGTTTAACTAAATCTCCTTGTGCTTCATTATATGTTAAATTCTTTTTGTTTTTAATATTAGAGTTCTCTTCTGGCCAGAACTGCTGCGTCAGCTGCTGTTACTGCTGCCTCATCTGTCTCAGATGATGAACATAGTCCTGAAACTTTACGAGGAAATATTGATGTCATTCGTGACCGTTTATATGCATTACAGATGTATGAGCCTCGTAATCCTGTAAGTATAACAAGTGTCTCATACATTTTTTTAAATGACTTTAAACAGTATATAGTGTCTAAGTTTTTATTTTTCTCCTAGGACAAACTCCAAGAGTTGCAGAGTAAGAAAGAAAGAATGGACCATTTAGTTGCTGAATTTCAAACAGAAAGTAATGGAGTTTCATGTGCAGGTAATGTTCATATTTTATGTTATACATGTAATGTACATTGTAAAATTGTAAGAGAGACTTAATAAGGTATTCTTATCATGAAGTATGACTCCTCTTTTTTTATTTGTGAAAAATACATATTTTTATTTTTAGCTAGCTTAATTCATTCCAGTAGAGAAAAAAGTTGTGACAGCAGCAAGGATGGGAGTGTTGTTGGTGATGGAGATGGTCATTTTTCTGATATTGAATGTGATGTTCAAAAAGTGAAGCAAAAAATGGCTCAATTATCAGCCATGAAAGCTCAACTTAGACGACTGCAAAACTTGGTGGATACTGGTCTTCAGGATACTGAATCAGCTAATGGAGAGGTTTGTGTTAATGGTTTTCCATATTTAATTCAGAACTTTTTGAGAAATTTACTTATATATGGATTGCAGGAAAACTTATTGGATTTCTTTGCAAATGGAATGATGAATTGGGAACAATTTAATTGAACAATAAATGATTCTTTGTATGCATTACTTCATTCCACCTCATTCGAATTCACATTACTTTATTTTTATTCATTAACAAATCCCTCCCCCTGTTCTGTTGTATGGTTTATAACTTTCTCTTGTATAGATTTGATAATTAATTTAGTATTTCTTATTGTTAGTGTGGTTCAGTGGATTGCAGTTGATTATGTGTTAAAAATGTTTGTTTTATTACGATTCTTGCAATAAAAAGAGAAAAGCTGTGAAGTATGATGATGTGAGGAAATGCTCATTTCCTGATGTTAGATGGGTATCTTTACTTAGTTACTTTTTGGAAATAAGAAGAAGTGATTAGTTATAATCACAAAGAGGAAACTAGACTCATATTAGTTCTGAAATAAGATTTACTATTGTTTATTGTATTTAAAATATCATTGCTATGAAACTCTTTAGTGATGAATCTCTTAACTAATCACTTTTTTAGATTTCTCATTAGCTGTGTGTACTCTACTTATTTTTAATTTTTAATGCAAACAATTTAATTACCTTCAATGTTTTTTTAATTTCAAGGATCCATGTCTTATTCATCCTACTGAAAATGATGGTGATGAAGAAGAAGCTATTAATCTCAGAAGGCAGCGTCAAGGCAAATGTCGGAGTGTGTCTCGCACCAATAGCACTTCAAGCACTGCTACTAAACCAGATAATATTTCACAAGCAAGTTTGGGAAATGTACAAGAAGCTGAACTTAGAATTGAAAGAAAGACTTTGTGAGTACAATTTCCATTCTACTGTCACTCCCACACCCCATGATGTGGTGCATTCAAGAAATACTCCAATAAATAAAGGATTAATTGTCATGTCAACTACACACCCTACTTTCATTAACCACCCAGAATTAGTTTTGGGAGCACTTGCTTCCATCATAAACTCCTTCCTACTTATCTTCTTGTGCTCCAACAGTCGCAAGTGGATGTAGAGATTTTTTAATTAAAGCGTTCTTAAATGGAACAACCTCCAAATTCAACAATTTATTCTGAGAAGTTGAATAAATTCTTGTTCCCAAGCATGCAATTCAAAATGACAAGTAATGTTTTTTAATAAAATCACATTAATTATCCCTAATTTTTAATATTATGTTTTTTCATTCCAAAAATGCGCTGCCCCTGCTAATTTGTCACTGTCCAAACTTAATGTTTCTAAAGTGTTCCTTTGTGTATTCTTTTTGTATCTTTTTGTCTGTCCTATATTAACTTCATTGCTATTTCAGAATTTACTTTCCATTAATAATTTATTTCTGTACTCCACTATAAGGTCCTTAAGTATTTTAACTTTGTAACTGGTAAACGTTAATATATTAATTATGAAATGATGAAATATATTTTTACTATTGTTTACAAATATATTTTTGTTTTATATCAATAATGTTTTTAAAAATTGAAACAAATTTGTCTATTTTTCTAATTTTCACAATTCTTCCCTAATTTTTTTTTCACTTGTGTTTCCTCTCTGAAAAATCTTAACTTTATTACTGTGCTTGATTTATTGACTCTAGAGGAAAATATTATTAGAGAAAAATTAAATTCCATCCTTGTTGAACTTGAAAGGGATGTTTCATTAGATAGGAGTTTCAGTTCAACATTGAGCACCCTAGAAAATTCTGTGATTTTGATTATTTTGGTTTTCCATAGGAAATTGAAGGAAGCCAAGTCTAGACTATATCAGCTTCAGAATCTACTTACAACAGTAATGGATATGAGAAGCAGAGGCGAACCTGTGCCTGAACACTACCTTCAGATGTTAGAAGAAGAAACTACTCGTGCTGACCAAGAGCAAGCAGCAGAAGCAGCATCTCAAGAGTCAAGATCTCAGCATCTAGTGAATGTGGATAGAGAAAGAGAAGGAGCAAGTGCTTTGATTCCTACTATGAATGGGTGCTCTGCCTCTACCCACGAGAGGTATCCATTTTGCTACATTGGTTTTCTCTTCAACATAAAAAAAATTTCATTTAAGTTTTTGAACTGTATAAGATTAATCATTTCTAATATAAATGATATTTTTTATTTTGTTAATTTTATTATGATTTTCTAACATTCCTGCTGAACAATATTACTTTTTGTAATTCTTACTTGTGGAATTCATTTTTAATTGGAATTAGAGGACTTTCTGTGGAGGAATTTGTTGAACAATATGTTCCTTTGTGTTAAATGACCAAATTAATAACTCTTAGAATATTCATCACAAAGAGGGAAAACCATGGATTTTTATTGGATAGGTCATTTTGTTCATTAAAATAGGTTACTGTGATTTAGAAAATTGCAGGATAAACTGATAGTTCTGTTTTGAATGTTAGATACTATTACCTAGCAGTATGTAGAAAATGGTCAGAAGTAGAAATTTTTAATTGAAAAATTCTTCTAAGGTTTTTATTATATGAACTTCAATATTCTTTATTGTTTTAGCTCTGAAGTCACTATTGAAATGGTTCAGGCAATGGCTCTTGAATTACAAACACAAACCCAGTGTCTTCGTGAGGAAAAGGAACGATTAATGCTTGCTCGGCAAGAAATAGGTAAAAGTACCAGGGACTTACCTTTCCGGGAAAAGAAAACTAATACTCAGGTATTTTATTAAACTTGATTTAAGTTTTTGTTTATGGAGATCTAAGATATAGGATATTTTTGTGTGGCATATTGACTTAGTTATTTCTTTCATTGTATTTAGCACCAATTTCTGTATAATATTGATTTTCTCTATATGAATTCTTTGGTGAGAATATAATTTTTATTGAAGTTTCTTGGGACCTAATCTATCATCTTAACCTGGTTAAATATTTCATCAAGAACACTTGATACATTTTGGATATTCTTCGATGATTGTCTTCAGTGTTGGGTGGTCTTAGTAGCCAAGTAGTTTTTTCCTTGCCTAGAGAACTTAAGTTTGTGGTTGAAGTATCGGTGCTGCCCAAACTTTAAGATGGATGTTGAAGAAGAACGGCTGAAGCATAGTGAAAGCAAATACTCCTACTATAATGTTGAAACCCATTAAGATGATGAATATTGTCCATAAATTGATGAGAGAAAAAAAGAAGATAATTATTAATCTTATTAAGGGTCATTTGAGCTTCATTAAATTTACTTTGTTTGATGGTTTCACAGATGTTACTTCAAGCTAAGAGGAGAGAGTTGGAGGAGTTAATGCGGAAAGATAAAGGTCAAAGTTCTGCAGTAAATCAAGATATCTGTAGTGAAGCTGGAAAATCTGATACTGCAGGTATGCAATTTTACTAAAAATATTCCTTGAGAAACCAATACAGCAGAGAATGAATCCACGCAATAAGATTTTTATTTCCCTAACTGGTATATTACTAAGTATTTCAAATGACCATGTCTTATGCTTAGCTACCAATAACAGCCAGCGATGTTTCATTCTTCACTGAATTTTTTTTCTCAAAGTCCACTGATATCCTAAAGAAAAAACTTGACTATTGAACTATTTACTTAACAATTTTTGATGTTAAGTAGTATCGTAAACAAGAAAACGCATGTGAATCATCTTGACTTTATTTATGGTTTTATTTTGTATATGTATTTATTAACTATTTATATAGGGGGATTCCTTGGTAATAGTTTGCTCTTAAATTGAGTATTTTATGTGGAATTTGCAACAGCATTTGTGATGAAAAACACTTCACGGAACACTGTGTAAAAAGTTAA
>NNCF01127530.1:3252969-3317557 GCA_002313205.1 Laupala kohalensis | reverse complement strand
TGTATTTATTAACTATTTATATAGGGGGATTCCTTGGTAATAGTTTGCTCTTAAATTGAGTATTTTATGTGGAATTTGCAACAGCATTTGTGATGAAAAGCATTTCACGGAACACTGTGTAAAAAGTTAATTAATACCAACATTTTGACCTAACCACTCAGGCGGTCATCAGGATAATGACCTCCATTACCCTGATGACGGCCCGAGTGGTTGGGTCAAAACCAGTATTGGTTAACTTTTTATGCAGTGTTCTGTGAAGTTTTTCATCAACTTTGTCCTGTGGAAACCTCAAGAATATCAACAAGAAAATGTTATGTATGTTTTTTTTTTTCAGTGCCTGGAAGGGAATTAGAGATGAAAGTGGTTAACCCTTGCAAAAGTACGATTCAGCATTTAGATTTGGCTTATGTTATTTCCATACAATTATCTTCATACAATTGCATTGCCGTGTATACTTATAATAAAACAAACTGGTTCATTGGGAACTGCTAGCTTAATGTTTTTTACCCTAATATTTGCTTGAATATTTACATATAACAGAAGTTGAATATTTTGAAAGGAAAGTTTTCATATGAATGTTACAACCCATTTGACAATACAAGAAAAACAAAATATAAATATATATGTTTAAAAATAAGTATTTTATATGTTCCAGATGATACTGACTGGTCATGTAGAAGTGCATCATAGATTTTTATGTGGCCTCTTTAATATATAGTTTTATGTTGGCATTGTTCCATAATTTAAGAGAGGAATTTTTTTTAAAAATAGAATCTATCATTTTGGTGACAAAACTGCTATTTTTTGTGGACAGGTTTCAGTTATGTAGGAGAAGGCACAAGTGCAGCTACATGGGGAGGTTCAACACAGGGCACTCTTGATGATTTGGCTGAGAGGGAGGACGATGTTCGAGAGCAAAGTGCTGGTTATTCCAGGTTAGTTTGATTAACCGGCAGTAGTATTATGTTAACCTTTGCATCATCAAAGGCCATATGAAAATTGGGTCATGACAGAATTGGACTTCAATCTGGAACCTTCTGTGAAACCTCAGATTCTAGTCTCGGTCTATCGCAATTTTCATCTGTCCATGGACGATGCAAATACAACTCCATGAGTAGGTTCTCGGAACTTGTGAGTTAAAAATATGTTAACCTTTGTTCACAAATGTTATGTAATTTTTTAATACCAATAGTGACGAAGTTCAAGATGATGAATCGAATCAACACTATCTAAGCCCACAGATGAATCATTCTCATCCCCAGCGCAACACAACTAGCAGTAGTAACAACAATGCTAACAATAATAATACCGTCTCAATGAAGAAAGAAGCTTTAGTTCAGTCCACTTCAACTAACAGGTAATAATTTGTTTCAAATAATACTTTAATCCTTGAGATAGTGTGTCAGATTTTATGACATTAAAGGAGACTGTATGGGACTGCATTGAAATTTATTTCCAATTTTCAATTCTTTTTATAAGTCTGTGTATGTTAGAAAATGCCTTTAATGAAAATAAATTATATACTATTTATTTGGTGGAATGTACCTAAAGAGAACATTATAAATGTAGTCATATATTATCAAAAAAAAATTATTTAAGGCAAAATGTACATTGTCTCCATAAGAATTTTGAAATAATCAATAACGGATGATGTTGGCATCTTTGAAAATATATCTTGAGGTGTGAGATATTTATTTCTGGATCTTTTAGGTACTTCTGTTTCATTAGCTAAGAATGTATAGGAAACTTAAGAATGTGGTGTATATTTCTAGTTCTTTATTCACAGTTTGAGAATTTGTTTAATGTTACCTGTTTGTGATCTTGCATTTTATTTTTGAATCATTTTTGACCAAAATTTATAAATATGTATGGGAACATAATGATTGAAAACTTAAAATGAATACCACATACATGGAAATCCCAGTATAACAGACTTCTGTGTTGTGTACTTTTAGGTTTTATATACATATTTCAATTTCCCACTATAATTTTCTATAACTTAATGCGAGTAAATTACACTTTTATAAACTCTTTACAGTGGAATGTCAATATAACAGACTTTCCTTTCATTTCCATTCTAAAAGTCTGTATAATGTATATACTAATATATTTCATTTTTATTAACTTGTTACACCAATCTTTTTCATTATTATGTTGTGAAAATGTTAGGTTTAAAATTTTTCCAGTTGTATTTTATCTATAATGAGCCGTAGAATTTCTACAATTAAAACTCATTAAATATTAAGTAGTGTAGCCAACAGTCTCGTTCAATACATAGTTTATTGTTGCATTTTCTAAAACTAAATGAATTAGAATTGTTTTAATCAGTTCTTGAAAAGAAGAAAGAAAAGAAGAAAGGGCTTTGAAATGCGTCATTTTGTGTGTGTTCTGATGCACTGAAATTTTTTGTTCCTGAATAATTTTAAATTTTTTTACCAGGGAAGCACTCTCTATGTCAGTGGAGTCAGGTGGATTTGGTGGGAGTCAAAGTGGACATGGCAATAGCAATACTGGAAGCATATCTGGAACATTCCCCCAACCCCAGATGATTTCTAGTATATCACAACAGCGACCTGGTCCTCGCAACGTGTGGCGCAAAAGTTCCACAGGTTAGGAGTTCTTCATTTTAATAATATTGATAAATGCATAAATCAATATCCATTGGGAGAAATTTAGAGAACAATAACTATAACATTTGTTTTAGTGCCATCATATGCTATCCCCACTTATATTTTTTAAATCTCAGAACAAGATTTAGGAGTTCTTTTTCATACTTCTAACAATTTAGCCAACAATCTTCAAACAGTTCTAGTAGAAAAGAGATGGATGAATTTTGATCAAATAATTTTCCAACAACTGGAATTTTTATTAGAATTTCTTCGGACATTATCCATCATCATAATATGTTTGAACATCTCAACTGATGAAATAGCTCTTATTACCTTTTGACCCCTGAGGCAGTGTCCTTGCTATGAGAAACTAAGTACCCTGGTTTCAGTACTGGAGCTGTCCAAAACCTGAGGACCCATGTTAAAGAAAAGTGTCCAAAATGTAGTGAGAACTAATGCACTGTTAAAATCTTCAAATGGGTTAAAATGAAAAATGTCCAAAGAAATTCTAATTAAAATGAAAAATGCTTATCATCAGATAAATCATACAGAGGAAACACTGGAATTTAAAAATGAAATGGTAAAGATGGTGACAAAGTGAACATCAGGGAGATGAAGAGAAAATATCTAATATTAGATAAGAAGAGTCATTTTGGGCTCATTAAATTTAAACAGTCAGAGAAATCAGCAGGAACAGCCGAATTTTTGAGTTGATAAGCATAAAATCGATTAGGTGGTAGTAATGAAAAATGTTGGCAGACATTTTGAACTGTCTGTTTGGTGTCAATTGTCTATTGACTTGTACAAGTATACAAGATTTTAAATTAATGAGTGCTGTTAGAAAATATAATTTGATTTTCAAATTAATCCAACCATTTAATTCATCCACTAAAATTTATCATAAGATTATTAGAACTCATCATCCCCAGTATATGGAGATGAGTGTGAACTCCCAATTTTGTGAGAAAAATGAAATTGGATAGAACCTGATGGAACTGTAACAATATTTTAGTGTGTTATCTCAACTGTAAGTTTCCAAATTATTTTCACTTTGAAAATCTTTCTTTTCTTTATGGAGCTCATTATTTAGTGTCTGTTAAATGCCCAAATCTCCTTTGCAGACAGTAGTGCTACACTACCTAGAGCTGTGTGGACACCTGGTTCACAACATCCTAACGTGGTGGATGATATACCTGGCAATGTAAACGCACCTGTTGTTAACACAAGTGCAAATGAAAATGAAAGTAATGCAAGTAATATTACACAGATCAATCAATCTCAGTCTTCTTCAAGTCTGCAGAACAATTGGTGGCAGCAGCAAGCAATGCAGGTAAACATATATTATTTTCTGAACATATGGAGGGTTCAGGGACCAAGTGAAACAAATCCATCTCATCTAATTTTGAAGTATTGGCTCTTAATGTTTCCAATGTACAATCAATTCTCTGATGATCAGAGAAATGTGGATTTATTTTTTAACTTGGGCAGTGAAAGAAATTCCTTTTTACGNAAAAAAAAAAAAAAAAAAAAAAAAGAAGGACGATTCACTTGATGGGTTCACTATACTGTTGACATTTTAATGGAGGTATTCTTCATTAAATTTGTTGAGGATCATATTTCTTTATTGTTTGACTTAATTTACTTCGGGAAATCTCAGTGGAGCCAATACAATAAATTATTGTAATAATTCATCGACCACACACCACTTACTTTTTCAAAGCTTCTGCTCACTGAATCGTTGTTGAGAGTTGACACAAGTTGAGGATGGAAAAAACTAGTTCGTGTTTTAAAAAAGTAAGTGGAGTGTGCGACTGAGAAATTATTACTATAATTTATTCTTTATAGATCTTGATTAAGATTGGTAAAACCATTTCTGAAACTAGGATTTTGTTTTTAGCTTCAGAGTCAGCTGGATGCCACAACCAATTTGTACCAGTCACTTTTATTAGAACATCAGCAACAACAGCAAAATTTATCTTGTTGGCCTCAACCACCAGCTTTAACTCAGATGCCTAGTTTGCGACCTCCTCTTCCTACTACATCACCTGATGCTTTTTATCAACAGTTATTGGCCGCCACACAATTCCAACAGCAGCAACTTCTTTTAACTACAGTCAATCAGTGTTGTCATTTACTGTGGATGCAGCAACGTGAAGTGGCTAATCTACGAGGGATCGTTATGTCGGTAAGGGTTATAAATTGATGACAGTGTGTAAAAATTGTCTAGAAACTGATTTGTTTTCGCTTCTATGCATTGAAGGTATGTCCAATATTAGCACTGAGGGTACTGCACCTATTGTGGATTCCATTATGTTTGTCTGACTAATTTCAATGGCTTAAACATTAATCACTGAATTTTTGTTCTAATTTTGATTTGTGGAATCATGCACTTTATTTTATTCCTTATGTTAAATTTTTGTGATTTCTTGTATTGGGTGGACATTGAATTTATTGTTATTGTTTTTAAGGATAAAAGTATAATTTGATTACAATTGGTGCTTTGTAAAACAAATCTGTTAGTCAAAAACTTATGTGATGAAAATTAATTTTCATGTTTCTGGGGAAACCTTCTAAGATGACAAAAGACTTAGATGTACCTTCTTACCTACTATAGTTTGGGCCGCCCGTTAACTGACTCGTTTCAGCTCAACGCGTGTGGTTGGGCGGCCGATGGGCCATGTTACCCGTGCTGAAGGCACATCGCCCCAACTATAATCAACTTCTTAAGAACGGACTCTTACATTTTCTTTTCTGTAATCTTTGGTTTTGTGACAGCTTTTTAACTTTTTATTCAGACTAGCAGGACCCAGCACTCAAATTCAGGTGACATATTCTATCTACTTTCTTTAGATTTTAAGGTTATAAATCTTGTTCAATCAACAGGGAAATATTTCATATCAATTAAAAAAAACTAAACCATTCATGATATTTATTATAGTTGGGAAAACTGAATGAATTAAAATCATCCTTGTGCCAGATCTATTCGTTTCATGAGAATCAATCATTTTGTTACTTGTAAGAATTTCTTTCAAAAAAAGAAAATTAAATTTCTCGCACAAAAACTGGGTATCTGGATACCCTCCTCATTGTTAGGAAAGTATCATTTGAAGTTTATTAATTTACACTTACACTAGTGTTAGAGCCATTTAGCACTTTAACTATGTTTCAAAACAGTAGAACCTTTCTTTTACATTTATCATGCAGCAAAAGTTGTGGAAATGGAGGAAAATTGTAAATTGATGGAAATGGATATTGGTCCTCATACACTAGTGATATCTTATGTTTACTATATTATAAATACAGACCCATTAATTCACGACTGCGAATCGTGCAAAATTTTAAATGACATTGGATCAATTGCCTGCTGATTTAAAATCAATTTATCATTAGATATTAAAATCAAATGATTTAGGTTATCAATGTAAGAACGATATTTTTATGCGAAACCACAAAATTCGGCATTAAGCGCAAAATCACCTGTGTTTTTTTCATGTTCCATGATTCTAACTCCTAAAATGTACAATGATATTTTTGAACAAATTATTGTATGTTTATATTTAAAATGTTTATTTGTATTATGCAAAAAATGGAATGGATCTAAGTTTTTCACTTTGAATATATTAAATTACTACCCACATTTAGTATTCCTTTTTGTAAACAATGAAAACTTACATGCATTGCTCATGAGTTAAATTCACTGATGAATTGGAAAAGAATAAAGGAAAATAAAAATTTTAATTGAATGAGGGGGTAGGAAATGCTTTTCTATCTGTTAGGAAATAAGAAAAAAATATTTCGAAAACACAGGTTGAAATTGAAACATTAAATTTTAAAACATAGATAAGAGATGGCTTTATTTAAAAAAAAGTAGCACAAAATTGCTTGTAAGTGAACATGATAAACTCCCAATTTCAACATGTTGAAATTGAACATTTTTCGATTACTAGAATTATTTGTTATTGGCTGGAATTCAAACTGAGTGAAATCATACAAGCTTAGAAGTGTAGCTTCAAAAGAGTGCAAATTATTGGGAATTTGAAAATTATTTATTCTTTATGTACTTCATCTGTAACATAAAAGGATGATACATTTTACTTATTTTATTGTATAGACTTATTGGCTATCATTAGAATGTTACATCCATGTTAAATTATGATTCCTATAAGATTGCTTTTAATATATAGGGAGAATATCTCTATTAACATTCCTTTGTTAGGAATTGTAAAATTTGGGAAGAATATTTGTTTATAATTCATGGTTGGACATATTTCAAGGTTCTTTTAATAAATGTATTAGTTATCGGGATTTCTTTTAAATAGAGCTAAAACATGATTCACTGCATGGAGCCTACATTGTTTCCATAATACATATTGTTTACTTCAAACTATCCTCAAGGCTTCCCTATTTATAGGCAAGAAGATATTTAGAGAAGTTGTTGTTAGGATACCTTATTAATTCCTATCTTGCTCCCACAGCTCCAGGATAAACTGTACCATGGTAATGAAGGCTACCAGTCAGGCATCACTTTTACACAGCAGCCTGAAGAACCTCTGCTTATTTCATCTACTCACACCAGCGCTCATCCAACTCCTCATCAGTCCCAGTCTAATTTGAGCCACAGTAATGCAAATTCAACTCCTGTGCACAGCGTTCCTCCTGCAATGCCTGCCTTGAAGGTCTCCTACAGCGGAGGTCTCTTACGAGCTACTGGGGATCATTCGGGATCCTCTAGTGTTTTCAGTGCTCATTCGCTACCAAATCTCTCCCACCCTCTGCTTGTGGGTCCTTGCTTTTCTGATCCATCTGTCCTCAACAACAGCAGAGGTCACCATCCACAGCCACTTATCCAGTGTTCCATCCCTCAGGCTGCTGCACACAACACTACCGGCCCACCATGGTTGCAGCAGGGCAGCTCAGGGCCAGCAGCAGGCCTGCTTTCAGCTCATGCTTCCAGTGCCTCACCAGTGCCAGCTCTCAATAATCAGGTCCCACCTGGCAACAGAGCCAACAACTATTGGGACAACTTCAGAAGGTAATTTGAGATCAGTTTTGCTCTGTTATGGTGGCCCTGGTTATTTTATCATTAATCTATTTCTTTCACCATTTTTACATTTAAAAAAAACTATTTTATAGTGGATTGTACTCACATTACAAGAATGAAAATTGTAATTTTATGATATTTGAATAGTGTTTCAAATTGTCTTTTGAATTACTTGCTTTCTCCATTAGTTATTTTTTAGTTTAATATAAGTTCAAATTTATTATTCATGTTAAGATTTTAGGCTTGTCATTTTAAAAATAAGTTTACATGTTTAACTATTTATATTTTCATCACAAAACTTTTAGTATGTTAAATATTGTGTAAAAATTAACATAAACCTGTTTCTTTTTGACAATTGTGCCATATGCTTTGACATATTTTTATACATAAAATATTATTGTGCTAATTGAGGGAGTCCATGTACCATTCTTTCAGATGAAAGTGAATTTTCCCATTGAATAGATATTCACAGATAAATATTTAAAATATGCCTTTGAGTCTAACAAATACTGTATTTTCCTCTGCTTACTCTGTTGAAATCATGTTCATAATTCATATACTTCTTGTTCATTGCTTTCTAATATGTATTATTAATATATTCAGGATTTGATGTGATACATGTATAGTTCACTGAACATTGAATTATTGTAGTTTTAACAGTTTTACCTGATTTGTGTTTTGAAGTATTATGACTTCTAGTCTATTTATATTTATTTTATTATTATCATCTGAAATAACCACCTTGTAAGGAGGTTAAAATAATTTTTTTCATCTTTTAAATTTTGTTCATGTGTAATTAAAAGTTTCTCAGAAATAAAAAACATGAATTCATTTCCAAAATCATCTAACTTGTTTTTATTTCATTTATTTACTTATCTCATTTTCACTGTAATGTAATAAACATCTTCACCTTCACTCATTCCATGAAATTCAAAGAATTTTAGAGTTAAGTATCCTCATTGCATATAGATTTTAAATTATCAGTTCACCTTATTGTGAATGTAGGTAAGATGTTAATAATATTGTAAATTATTAAAATTTGTAACTTTATTTGAAGATATTATTTTAATCCAAAACGTACATCTCATATGGAAACAAGTGTTAATATTTTGATGAAGAATAAAGTAATTTTTGTAATTTTACCGCATCTTGAACTAAAAAAACCACATGAAAAATTAAATTAGTTTGAAACCTGTTTGCTAGATTTCTCACGGAATTTCGTGATAATTTGTTTGTCTTAAGTCTTCACCAAACTACAGAAGTAGGGGTTGTAGGTTTGTTAAACCCTTCCTTTACCATTCTAGGATTTCTTCCTTGTTTCCTGTGGTCCTTCATAGATATGTTTCCCATCACCTGTTTAATTACTGCTTTAATAATGGAGGTGGATTGATGAGTTCATCTTTTCTCTGCAACCTATGAATATTGGCCTTTCTGGCTTTCAAAACAGTTGGCTTTCCAAGCTGTTAGCTGTGTTTATTGGGTAAGTGTAGTTGGATGAATTGTTAGAGTGTGTGTTTTGTTTGGACCTCTAGAAAAATACATTTCATTCAGTTTGAGTTGATTTTTCCTATACACTTTACATACTACCTTTTGATTTAAATTCACTGAAAATTGTATAGGTACTAAAATTGTCAAAAAAAGCATATTAACCTTTCCAACTACTCACAAATGCATGCATTTCAGTCTTTTGTGTTAATGAATAATGGTTATAGTGGAGTTTTTCTTTAAAAAAATATTATGTTATTAATTAATTGTATGTTAAAAATTTTGATATTCTATTTCAGCTACTCGAGGCAAAATCTATTGTCAACTAGCACTAAGAGTAATGAAGGTGTGTCCCATAGCCCAAGTCCTTTGGTGGATAGATCTCGAAACACTCTTCGTAATCCTGCTAGCTTTGGACAACCTCCTGTTTCTCAGCCTACATCCTTCCCGATGCCTGAACAAGGATTACCTCTTAATCTGTAAGGATATGGTTATTTGCTATTTATTACTCATGTTTATGTATTAAATCATTTCACTATTTACAGGTCACGTAAAGAGAAATTGAATATAGAGCGTTATCATTCTATGCCAGAGAATTATAGTCTACCATCGGGTGGAATACCTGACATGGCTGAACTTCATTATCAATCTCAGCTACCTAATAATCAATATCATAATTCTAACATGCATGTAGAACATTCTCAGCTTGGAGCTCGAGCTTTGCCTAGTTCTCTGGCTAACAACATGTCTAGTGTTGATAGTAGAGGAATGAGTTCATGGCATAACCGTCCTACTGCCAGAACATATCGATCTCAGAGGGGAGTGAACTGTAAGAGAAAGAACCCTCGTCCTTCAACATCTGTAGCTACTGAACATGCACCATCTAGTTCCTCTGTGGCAAGTACACCTCAGGACAGAAGTACTCGACGGTAAATAATATTTATGTTTCATCATCTGTTTAATAATAGAAATATACCGATATAAAGTGAATTACTTCTTTGTTGACTTTATGTAACAAAATTGATTTCTGTCTTTTTAAATGTATAGAAAAACTTCATTACCACTTCAAATTGCTATATATGTTTGTTGAAAATGAGTATTTTTTTGCAATACCAAGTTAATAAATAGACTAGTGCTATTGGGTAGGTTACGATGTAGGAGATCATTTTACCGTATTTACCTGAATATAGTCCCCCTCCTTTTCTTTGCCCCAAAATCCGGGGGTGGGGGGGCTATATTAGGAGTTTAGGACGGGGAAACTGCTAATTCAAAGTTTCGTGAGTGATGACGAGTTAAGCGAACACGAGCCATGTACGTAACATAACACAAAGAACATTGATCGAAGATGGCGCGATTCGACGCTTATTCGAAGTGGAAACTGAACTGGTCCACGTTGTCTAGGAATGACCGATTGCCGTTGCCGTGCCGACCGTGACGCACGATGTTTTCGAGAGAAGGGGATCTTCTTTGACTCAAAGAAAGTTGAGCGATCGAAGATGCTTCGATGCCAACATCAAATTGCTAGTTCTGAATTATGCTCAGACACCGAAATAAAGCAGTGGTAAGAGAATTCGAAGTAGAACCGGTCCGTGTGGATCTGGTGATGTCAAGAGGAGAAGTTTAACTACACCACTTAGCTTTTAAAGAACTTTTAATTATACTTACCAGTGCCGACCATTTCACATGGAATTTTGAATAAGCATTTCCCTTTAGAAAGACTTTAAGAAAGTTGATTTTACTCAACTTCATTTCCCCCCCCCCCCCTAAATTTTGCCTCCTAAAAAAAAGGGGGGGGGGACTATATTTGGGTAAATACGATAATATTGACTATTCATACTGCCCTGGGGTTTAAAAAATTGAATGCCAAAAATTAATTTGTTGTCCTCCACATGGTCATATGCAGTTTGTACTGCTTTTTTGATAATAATTTAAAATTTTAATTAAAAATGTATAACATTTAATTAGAGCAATGCTCATAAATTGGAAAAATTCTATATCAGAACTGAATGTTAATCTTCTGAATAATGGAAGTGTAGCAGAAGTATGAGAGAAGGTTGACATTTGTGGATTGAAATATTTAGTCATTTTGCCGGTGTGAATAAGATCTATAGATGGCCCTTTTTCTTGATGGTTATTCTAAAGATTGCTTTTCATGAGATAAATTTGCTCTCTCTATCTTACTGAGAGCAACTCTTTATTCACCTAATTGAATTGTAGTGCTTTAGGTATATTGTACACCATTGAAACACATTTCATGAACGCATTGCATAAAACCAACCTCATTTGAATACATTGGGATGTGCTCATCACATTTCATAAAACTTATAAAAAAGGGTCTTGGAAATTTGTTTCATGCAGTGGGTGATACGGACCGATTGCATTGCAATGTAGTGAGAAAGGGCAAGTTCAAATACAGAGAATTCATCACAAAAGAGGTAGAAGAAGCATTGGACAAGTATCTGTGTTTGAATAAAATGGGTTTCACATAGTGATGTGGGCCATAAATATTCCCTGTAAGAGGGAAGATTAAAAAAAGAATATTCCTGAGTATTTTCCCACAGCCCAGTTAAGTTTCCCAAAATTGGGAATTTACTAATTTTTTGAATGTTATTAATTTCTGTTCCTATTTCCTGCGAGAAGTCATTATTTTAAAGGTATCAATTTAAAAATTATGGAAAATAAAATTTATTTTACTAATTAAGAAGTAGATATGAAATACACTTTACAGGTAAATATAAGGTTATTTTTAAGTTCATGTTTGATGAAACTATTTTAATTTAAGGATGTGATTTAAAATATAGTTTTAATTAATTTTTATTTTTGAGAACTTGTTTATGTTACAATAATGTTGGCTCATATTAGGTATGTTTAAAATAAATGAAATATGTTTATGACAAAATAAATGAAGTAGTAGGAGGGAAATTTTGCTTTAACTAAATCATTGATCGCCAAATTGTGATCCAAGGGCCACTGTTGGTGAGAAAATGTTTGTTGTTCACAAAAACATTTTGACATTCATTTAAACTTTTATTAGCTATATTACTGAAAATTATTTGATATGAGATGGGGTTTCATTGATGTGCAGGTTTGTATAAAACGTGTTTCATCTGTGTACACTATGCCGTACATGTTTCTTGATCACTTGGCACCATCTCTGAACTTGTTTAAGGGAATTAACCAACTACAAATTTGACTATTTATTTGCTTTTCATGGGGGCTGTGTCATCTTTTTTTTGAACTGTAATATCTTTTCTGGGGTCTGTTTCCAGTGATGATCCAACATTCATGAATGATTTAACCATTTAACCATCAAATCTAAAGTTCATATCTCGTCTCCAAATAAATGTACGAGGAAAACTTTTCTTCGTATTCAACTTAATTCTAGTGGGCACCTCTTGGTAATAAAAATACCAATGAAAGTTTTTTGGAATCAAATATTTGACAATAAATTATTTATATTTAGTATCCTTTTTTCTTTTACTCAATATAAAAATGGTTTAATGCATTATGTAAAGAGAAAAGGAATTTCATTTTTAATGTAGTTATAGGAAAATTTTCTTTGTGTAGGCATCGAGAAGCCTTGTCACACAGATCAGGTTGCAGTCTGTTTGATGTGCTAAGTGAATCTGTATATACTGAAGTAGCAGCATTGATAGCTGTTAATGAAAGTCGTCCTCATTTTCTGATTCAACTCTTCCGGGACCTGCAAATGGTGAGCTCTGATCCTTTACGCCAACGCACTCTCCAGTCCATCCATGAATTAGTTAGTCGGTATTTGGCTGAAGCAAACCGAGCTCGGGAAGATTCTCATGAACATCAGGTAAAATTTTTTTTGTATCTCATTTTTGTTTCCTTATGTTATTGCTATTTGTGTACTTACAAATATCTTGTCATTTGAGAACCTACAGCTACATCACATACTTTCAAAATTTAAATGAATATGTCATCTTAACAACAGTGATACTCGCTTGGGATTCATCTCTTAGTGACTCTTATCTATGTTTACTGTATACAGCAATTCTGGCAATTCACAAGAATATTTAGCTTTCTGGCATGAAAAAGAAACTAATCAATACTAGTATTTTTTGTTAATTATATACTCTTAATTTATATCAGTGAGAGTAATAACTTTTCTGATAAACTTATTTATATAGTATCAGTGAAATGTTATTTTCTGCTAAATGAATTTTCATAATTTTACTGATAATTATTGGTTTGTTTCTGACTTCCATGAGGATCAGATGAAATTTGTAACAAGATGCTTGAAAAATGTGTATTATGACTGAGTAGTTACCATGTAAGCCATTATACTGTTTGCTTTAATTCAAATAATGTTTTGTTTTAGAGTACAAAAATTTGTCAATCCAAAGATCCACTTCCCAATGATGATAGTCTTGTATCCAGTGATGAAGATGAAAATACAAAAGTATGTATATAGATATAAATTTTACTTTTAACTTTTATGTTTATTTTAGGGAGGGTCTGTTTTGAACTTGTGCTGTTCTATGTGTGGTTTTGGTTGTACGATTTTTATTCTATGATAATAATTCTGGAACCAAACAAAGAATAACATGATTAAGCAACTACAATTACTATTCATTCAGTTTTTGAAAAGACTATCACTTGTTTAAAGATCTCCTAAATAAAATAAAAAAATTAAGAAACTTAAATATTTTTTGTTTTATACAATCGATTCCAAAATTCTTCGCTTTTGTTTCTGAGATTTTGCTTGTGTGTTCTGGTTCCATATAAAAAGAGAAGCTTTATTTGTCAACCGCACTTAGTACACTTTCAATTTTTTGAATCGTATGTTTTGAACCATATATTGAACTAATATATTTTTAATTTATAAAAACAAGTATGGTATATAAGAAATATACTGGCCTGTTTGTCAATTGATAAATTGAATGTATATAATTACTTAATTATTTAGTTACTTATATATTTAGTTTCTTAATTTACTTATTTTTTATTTTATATATCAAACCTATTTATTTAAAATGTAGGTACAATATAATACCCTGTGCTATTATTTATTATGTATGTGTCCACTCAAAACTCCTAAGCCGCAATTTTGTATTATGTATGTATAACCATAGGCTATACAAAGATATACTAACTAGACTAGTTTTGATTTTTATGAATGTATATTTCACTGCTTAAATTTTACTACATTATTTTTTGAACCAAATCTACAAAGTGAGAATACTACCAAATCTACAAAATGTCCCGCTCAAAGAGTGGGACACAGTAATCATCACAGGTGAGCAGAAAGATATTAACTTGGGTGGTCATTTCAACGCTTCTGAACATCCACAANGCAATAAATCTTTTTAGAGCACCTAAGAATGTACTTAAGCTTTGGTTCGAAACCACTTCTAAATGTAAAGCTCGAGTTACGAGACATATAAACACAATAACATAAGCATTTTCTCTGTCTCTTATACACATCTAGATGTGTATAAGAGACAGTCATTAACCAGCCCCATTACCCACTCCTCCACCTCCTCCTGCTTCTACCTCATCACCATCTCCTCCTCCTATCTCCACACCCATTTCTTCTCCCGTTCCTGTTCTTTCACCTACTACTTCCTCATCTCCCACGTCCTCATCTACTCCTCCATCCACTTCTCCTGCCGCCCCCATACACAGTTAGAACTAGCGCTCAGGAGAATGATGTGGTACTCGAAGGTGACAAACGCGTTCGGGTGCAGTGTGCAGGATTCATCCAGAACTAGAAGCTGAACCAAATTCAAATTCCTCTCCACAATCTAACATCGATTCCATTTCTCATGAATCACAAACTCTTGGGTCTATCTGGCTACAGGTTCGCATGCCTCACTCTGACACAACTGTCTCTGTGATTGTTGCCCTCGTAGTACTTTTCATCATTTGATAATTTTGAAAATAAATTTATATTTAAAGATTTGTTAATACTTATTAGGAGATTTTAACTTACCTGAAATTAATGGGGTATATTGTAATATGTTGAAGGCGGGCGCAATTGTTAAAAAATATGTATAATTTAATGTCCATCACAAACTCTATGCGAAAATAAAATAATTATATTTCATCATAATGTCCAATCCCTTTTAAACAAATTGACAGACATTGAAATTCTGGTACACGAAAATCCATTCGATTTGCTATGCCTCACAGAACATTGGCTTTCAACTGACAAGATCAATGATACTGCTATTTCTAATTATTATTTAGCAAGTTCTTACTGTCGGCAAAATTGTAAAGGAAAAAATCCCCACGGAGGTACAAGTATCTATGTTCATAATGGTATTTTATCTTCTCCACTGCCAGGCTATGAAAACTTCTGCGTAGATAGTGTGTTCGAATTTTCTGCACTTAGTCTCACTGACACCGGTATTATTGTTTTGTGTATTTATACACCTCCTCAATCAGATCTTGACACATTTTGTCGGAACTTCGAAATTGTTTTAAAACATATCACACACAAATCTACTAAATCTATCATTATATGTGGTGATTTCAACATCGATTTTCTGAGTACGTCCGTCTCTGCACATTCACCAATTAATCGACACAAGAATCTTATCGACTCCTTCAACCTTATTACTACGATAAGCGACCCCAGTCGCCTCTCTGGTTCATCTCAAACATTGCTAGATCAAATTATTGTCAACAATGGAATCTTATTTCTCTGAAGTGTTTATTGAAGGTTATCGCCGGGTACAGTGATCACCTTGCTCAAGTATTGACTATGAAAGATAAACTAAAACCACCTAAAATCCTTCACAAGTTTTCAAGCGAGTTAAATGACACAAATCAATCCATATTTATAAATTATTTGCGTGAAGAAACTTGGAAAGATGTTTACAATTGCCAAAACACCAACAACAAATTTAATGTATTTATCTCAATATTCTTAAAACTCTAGCTTTCCCATAAGAAGCAAGTTAATTAACACACAGACATACAGTAGATGGATCACACAAGGGATAAGAGTTTCTTTTAAAAAAACCCTTTTTATTATCTTTCAAAACTCTATAACCAACCACCTGAATTCCATTTTTATTTTCGTAAATATAAGACCATTCTTCAAATAGTAGTCTATGCAGCTAAGGTTATGGAAAACGACAGGCAGGTACTAAAATCGAACAACCGGACAAAAGCCATGTAAAATATTGTTAAAAAATACAAGTCACCTTCTGAAAATCGCAAGAAAATATTTCTCTACTAAACAATGGCAAAATTGTATCAAATCCTCAGGACATCACAAATTTGTTTAATTCTTACTTCTCAGAAGAAGGTAAAATAACGAACTGAATGTATCCAAATCATTGTCCTCCAATTATATCCACCCATACACCCAATTCTATGTTCACTTCCGAAACTAACGGCAGTGAAGTCATGGGAATCATTATGTCATGAAAACACAAATTTTCAACAGGAATAGATGATATACCCAAGTTTATTGTTAAATTTTCGTCCCACGCTATTTTAAATCCACTCACAAATATTTTTAATAGTTCTTTATCGGAAGGGATGTTTCCTTATATATTTAAGAGAGCTAAAGTGAAACCTTTACACAAAAAAGGAAACAAACTTAATATTGGAAATTACCGACCAATATGTCTACTACCGACTTTCTCAAAAGTCCTAGAAAAATTGTTCTATAAGCATTTTCTAGATTGTTTGTCAAAAAATAACATTCTCTCTGATGATCAACACGGTTTTAGGAAATCCAGGGAAGTGGTAAGATATGACTTGACTTATCCAAAGCATTCGATGTCATCGATTATGAAATTCTCCTTTCCAAATTGCATTCTTTAGGCATTTGGGGACTTCCACATCAATGGCTAACTTCTTATTTAAAAGATATCAACAGGTTGAAGTATCCTATACTAAAAATAAAACACTTCAGCATTGTCTTTCAGAAACAAAGCCACTTACTTGCGGAGTACTCAAAGGTTCAATTCTCGGCTTTATACTCTTTTTATTGTATGTGAACGATATGTCATCATCCACATCAGATTGCAAAATGGTTCTTTTTGCTGATGACACTAATTTACTATGTAAACATGCCAATGCTCAAAAAGTTTTGTCTAACCTTTTGACTTGGTTCTATGCAAATCGTCTCATAGTAAACACTGACAAAACAGTGTCTATGTCATTTCACAATAGTATCACAAAATATTTACCCCAAGTTTCTCTCTCTTTAAATGGAACACAATTAAAAACTGTTACGAATACAAAATTCTGAGATCCATATTCAAGGCAACCTCAAATGAAAGTGTCACGTTGACAATCTTAATTCCCAATTAAGCTAATTGTGTTACGCATTCCGAATCTTAGTTAACATAGTTAGTTCACGTATTTCCCGTTGCGTATATTTTGCAAACGTTTTCTCCCATTTACGTTACGGCATTATCTTCTGGGGTAATTCCAGTTTGAGCATTCAATCTTTCAGAATTCAGAAGAGGATAGTTCGGATAATTTGTAAATCTCACCCCCGAAACTCTTGTAAACCTTTATTCAAGGAATTAAATATATTACCACTTCCCTGCATTTGTATTTATGAAATTGTCTTGTTTGTTAAGACCGAATGAAGTGCCACCCTTGCTTCATACAAAACAGTCTCATTCACGAACACAATACTCTGAATAAGAATAATATTCATCACGCTAGAGTGTCATCCACTCTTTGCCAAAAAGGATCATATCATTCTATATAATTCCCTGCCCAAAAATATAACATATTTATTAAATTATGAAATTGAATCTCTTTAAATCTGTGGTTAAAAACTACCTCATGCACCAGTGCTTCTACAATGTAAAAGAATTTATTGATTTTAATAAAAGTTTAATCTGTTTTGTACTGTATCATGCAACTGCTGTAGTACTTTTAAAATAACTTATAACAATTTCAAAAACTATTTTCTTGCACGATTGTTGTCTTATGATTCATATTAATTTAGTTTTATGTGTACTCAACTTTGGCAGGGTTGTGTACATTAATTCTGTTGTCCCATCCTGACCCGGGTTTTCCTTCAGGTAGTGGCGGATTTCTTATACAGGTTCTCTAGGCTTTATCTAGGGATGTTTTAATATAGCAATAAATCTTGAATTTAGTGTTTTTTCAATTCTTACGATTTTTCAACACTATACTTGGAACAATCAATAGTTCGATAATAATTTGTACATGTAAAACAAATTTTTTGTGTTATATTACAAACATATTGACATTTTATTAGTATTACAAATTAGTAGCTAACTTTTTATCTTATCTAGGAATTTTTGCTTAAATTTTTGAATCCACCTCTGCCTTAGGGCCCTTGATTGGAATTGATGGGATTGTTCCTTGCTTGCTTCCAGAAAGTGACTTAGTTTATCATCCTCTACGTGTTCATACACAGTTTGTAGTGCTTTTTTGACAATAAATTTATTTATTTATTATTATAGAATAAAGACATTTACTTGAGAAATTTAATTTAATAATAATATGGATATTGACATAATTAGCTAACATTCCTTTAAAATAGTTTTAGTCTTATTGCAATAAATATCCACTATCTTATTGTTTCAGTCTGTACAGAGTAATATGTTGAAATGACTACAGAATTAAATGAACTCATATTAAAACAGAATGCATTGAAATTTTGAAGTAAATGCTTGTTTTACATGTGGTTGATTCTGGAACTGAAACTGATTTAATTGATACTCACATGGTTCTGCAAATGCACTAATTATTTTATTATGTTAGTGAAGGAAAGTTATAATACATTTTTACTACCCAAAATGAAACTCTCAATTAATTTTTTGCTTATCATTGGCTCTTTATTTCAATTCTTTTATTTGCTGATGTCTTAAACTGAATCTTGTCAACTGTATGTCAATATTACTATCATTATAATGTACTAACATTACCATTTCTTATTCACTTTCTCCTAGTTTGATTACAGCTGTACCAGTTATAAACAACTTTGAATGTTCTTTCCTTCTTTAGAGGTGTATATATTGACTTAGCCGTGTCCGATATCATTATAGCTTATGGTGATAAGGTCAGTGAGTTTCCTTGAAAACCATTTTATCGTGAAAGGCAATCATTTGTTCTTGATACTGTTGTTGAATCTCTCTCTTTAGTATTTTTTATTACCCGAAATATTTTCTGCATCTTACAGAATTCCACCTCTTAAGGACATTGTTTACTTTTCTAGATGGTAACAAGAAATCCTGTTCCCGTCCAGTCAATGCATGCTCCACTTCATAATGGTGTTTGGGGAACAAATGAGGAAATAACTCTTCCTAGAGTGTTACAGGTATGCTAAGTATTTCCTGTTTTGATTCAACCATCAATACATTTCATAAATGCATTGTCATTTTAAGGAGAAGTTTTGTACAATTACTTTGCTGTGATTTAAGGTATTATATCTGTCAGAGTGACTAGGTTTAAGTACCCCAAAATGATTTCAAATGATATTTTGAACCACCCTATCCAGCGGTGATAAATTTTCATACCCTTACAGTACAAAATTTTGAATTATTTGGCTTTAAATTTCTATGGGTTTATTTGGAGAAACTTTTATGGGCTTATGTTTTTTTTTATATTCAGCCTAAAGTACCTGCTTAACATAGTGGAAAAGACCTTCAAATGTAACAAATGGAAATAGAAACACAATGATGTTAAGATTTTCATACCTAATCATGTATTTACAAGAATAATTNTTTTATTTTTTTTTTGGGGGGGGGGGGGGGGGGGGGCTTTACGGCTCATCAACATCGAGGTCATTAGAGCCCTTCTTATGGAAATGGCAGCCGCACAAATGACTGAAGACAATGCAACCCTTATCAAGGAAGAGTCAAACGACAGTCATATTTTATTATCAAGTTTTAAAATCACAAAATAATTGTCTTCATTCAACAGTAAAAATCAGTGGAATGGATAATTAATTGATAAGAACTACTTTGGTGAATATTTCCAAGTTTCATGAATAGTTGGCAACTTCACTTCAGTCAATGCGGATATAATACCTTAATTTTTACTTTTCAAGTTACTGTTATGATTAAACATAAAAAATAGTAAAAATGTTCTATATTACTAGAAATTTGAAGAAATTTGATCTAATTTTCAAACATAATTAAAAATCATGTTGAGTTGGAAGCCTTAAGCTCCTGATTCTGGTGTTTTATTTTATTACTAGTCTTGAAAGGAACTGCTGAAAGAGTGTCACATCTTAGAACTTTTACAGAGTAGCACTTGATCAATAAAATAATCTTGGAAAGATTAATTCAAAAGTTAATGAGAGGTTAAAACAGTCTGGAGGTTTACCTAAACATGTCCATAAGATATCTATTAAAATAGATGCTCACTATATTTAAGGTACATAAGTAGTTCTGGAGCTCATTGAAAACTAATGCAAAAACAAATTACTCATATCTTCATTCAGAATGCTATCAAATCTTGTTTTCTGTAGAAGTTTATAAGTTGTATCAAATCAATTACGTTGTTCCCAAACATTGGGGTATGAAGTGTACAAGGAATATTACAAAGTAACTGAATTTCTTTTGCGTAGCAGGGACATAATGAATGGGAATTGGAAGCTGTTTTGGAAGATCTTTTACCCTTTCTTAAAGGCCACTTGGAAGAAATGTGTTCCCCAGCTTTGCTAGATGCTGTTAGGCAACAAGCTGTCCAACTTATGTTGGCACAAACACAGGCACATGTTCGACCCTCTGTACCAGGAAGTGGCCACCAACCTGCAGGAGGATATTTTCAGGGTCAACTTGATGCTCTTCTTGAAGATGGTCTCAACAAATTTCAAGGTTGCAGGTATACAGCTATTACATAATAGATATTGTAAACGTCTTTGAATTTAGTTACTGCTGATTCTCTAAACTTCTGTAGTGTGGGGAAAGTAATGATTTATGGACATATTATTGGTGTTTTTTTCTAAGATTTTCCTTTTCTATTACCTAAATCCATGAACATAAGATTTTGTCCATACTATACATCTCACTGCTAGGGTATCTTTCATTTTCCTCTTCCCCCAGGGGACTTACATCTAGTAAGTACGTGTTTGGTGAACACGGGGCCGCGAGCTGAGTCTGGCATTGCTCCCACTTACTTGTGCCATGNTTCGGCGAGTCCCACACGCGGGGAGAGTCATGTTGGCTCTCCCTAGTGCGTAACTGCATTTTCCCTACCTGTACAAGTTTTAAGGGCTCTAATGACCTCGCTGTTGACGAGCCCTAAAGCCCCACAAAAAAACAAAAAAAACATCTCACTTCCTATTATTTTCACTTGTAGTTATAAACATCCCAATAGTGCATGTGAACTTCAAATAAGGTGTAAAAAAATAAAAACAACTGAAAATACGATGTAAAAAAAGAAAGAACATAAAAAAAAATTGTTATATTACTTTAAAATGTTGCTATGTGCTAATTTTGAGTTGATTATCATTTCCTTTTGCTACAACTGTATAGTAAAGTAGTGATTATATTCCGAGCAATTCTGAGATGATGTGGTGACCTTTAAGGTCCTTTCTGATTTGAAACAAATTTTTAACAAAAGTACATTGTTAAAATCTGATTAGCTTTTGGAAGGTTAGAAAATGATCTTCATAATGATACTTCATTCTTGGCAATTTGTTTAGTAAGACAAAGAGTTATGATGTAATTACAAAAATCTTAAAAGCACAATATATGAGGTGCTATCAGAAAGTTCCTGGACTGTACTCACCACAACTGTTTGACATGACTGTTGATGGTAGAGGGCTGGTGTCCAAGTAAACAACACCTTATGAGTCAATTAGTTCTGTTGCACAGTGAGGTCCGGTTCCTTCAGTCTATTGTGTTTCATTGTATTGTGTTAATCTTCATCGGTGATTTTTCTAATGAACTATAAATTTGGGCTACAAACATGCATGAAATTTTGCTTTTCACTTAGTAAATCTCTAGCTGAAACTTTTGTATGCTTTTGAAGCTTTTCAAGACTGTTTGCCAACTAGAACTCATGTTTTTGAGTGGTATGCTGAAGTAAACAAAGTGCAACACATGTTCATTCTGTTGTCAATGAATGTTTGTACCAGCTGGCATTACTGTGATCTCAATTTTACTGTGAGGTTTTGAGGTGGAATTCATTATTAATTTTTTAAAAACAAAAACCAACAAATAGTTTTATTTGGAAAAGTAATTTGCATATTAAGAAATTTAAAAAAATTTCCTTGTATGGGTGGGTACTCACTTGTTTTAAAATGTTATTTGCAATAGAAAATGTTTGAAATGTTCAACTTCAAAAAAATACAAAAAGAGGATAATTGAAATATGAATAACCTAAAATTTTGTTTTCTACATATGCAAATTACTTCAGTCTTATCACCTTGTAGACATTAACAGACTAAAATCCATCACATTCTGTTTCATTTTGGTTGTTCTAACTTTTCCCATTTTTTAGATTTTATAAAAAAACACCAATCTCAGGCTTGCTTTCTTTATAACTTCATAAATTATAGAAATATCGTTCAATAAATTACAAAATACTCTCCATGAAACTAATCGTAACTTGAAACATGTTTTACTGGAAAATTCTCCAAAACCAGGGACATTTCTTTTTGCTCACTCACAACTGCTTAATATCTTATTGGTGTAGGGTATTATTGATGGAGAATATATTTACCTTGTAAATCATGAAACTATCTTCTCATTTTTTCCACTCTTAGCTTCTGAGTACCTACTCATGAAGGGAGGTTGCATCCTCTTCACCATCCATTTTCTTTCTCAAAACCTGTACACGACTACTTGTCACAATTTTCACCTGGTCATGTATGATGATGTCTTCTGGTGATTATTTTCTAGTTTTGAGGTAAAATTAATATGAGGTGAAAGTGTATA
Source organism: Laupala kohalensis (assembly GCA_002313205.1). Classification (NCBI taxonomy): domain Eukaryota; kingdom Metazoa; phylum Arthropoda; class Insecta; order Orthoptera; family Trigonidiidae; genus Laupala; species Laupala kohalensis. The sequence goes on along the minus strand of NNCF01127530.1, from coordinate 3,294,560 downwards.
TGATATTGAATCATATGAAATTGTGTTTTGAATGTTCACAGACTTCGCGATGTTTGTGAAGATTTACTAATGGTTATCACAGACATATTGCAGAGTGAATTAACTTTTTTAAAACTAGTGGATACAGTTAGAAGAGAAGTAGATGTAAGTGTTGTTTTTCTTTCAATTTGTACACATTGATTGGTGATACATGGCAATGTATAATTTATTAATATTTCAGGATTCAAGTGAAGATGCTTGCAAAATTCCAGCTGCCTCTGATGAGCCTGCAAATTCTGTACACACACTGCAACTGAGTGTGGAGTCTGCTGTACAAGTTTATCCACCAGCTGAGATTAACTCTCAGGTTTGTCATTAAATAAATGTTGTCATTATTGTTGACATTGTAGGGCTGTCATTTATGAACACAGTTTTTATGAAAAGCATTTTATACGAGTTGAAATAATTTTTAACAGTGTTTTGGGAAAAAAAAGGTGTTAAAAAGTTATTAACACTGCAAGAATTTCTTGTAGTCTATAAAGACTGGGAAGAAATGGGACATTAGGCTGTACAAATCTCGAAATTGGAGAATAGGATATACAAATGGAAAAAGTTGTACAAAGGGAGATTGCTCAAGCTGTTCACATGGTTTTTATTCTCCTTGACTAACTACCATCTAAAGGTTATACAACAACTGATATTGAAGAATCTTGAAGGATTAACACCTGGTAGTAAGCAATTAGGGGGAATGCAAGTACTAGAAATAATATCATGTATGTTAAGTTGGATCAAAAATACCTGTTTTGGTTATTTCAGGTCATTCAACATGGTTCTGTTCCTACTTTTATTTGTTCCAAGCAAGTGGTCTTTTGTCTCGTTCTAATTGTTCCAAAGTTTGGTGGCACTGACTTTGTTATCTTGGAGACATTAAAAAATATGATGTCCAACCTCTCCCTCCAAATCAGTGAAAACTAGGAGATAACTTTCGGTCAGGTGAAAATGGCGATGAGCCAGGAATTGAACCCAGGAATCTGGAAAGCCTGGATGCAAATGTGTACAGTTGTAGAAGATGAACGGGTGGTGTAGTGGTTAATACTCCTGCAATCAAAGTAGGAGTCCTGGGTTTGATTCCCAGCTCATCATGTGAACCTGACCATAAGTTATCACATATCCTCTCCACGTGTAGGGTTCATGGAAGAAATATATGCACTGTGAAAACTATGTTTAACAACATGAATTGTACTTCTTCCACTAATGCCTATCAAGGTATGGCAAATCATCTATTGTTAGGTGGGCAAATATTGAACACAGGTCATATATTTTATGACAAAGTCTGAATGGAGGGCATGGTACTTGTATAAATTGCTTCTTTTACTGTTAATTGGAAACATTATTGCTCAGTAATCAGTAATGAGTCTTAAAAAGGGCTAGGTAGTACTTGCAATCTCTGTAAGATCACAGGATTTTTTCTTTACTTCGAAACTATATTTACTCTGAAGCCTACTTTGATTTTATTTCTAGCCTGGGATCAAAGCTATTAGAATGTGATGTATTCTTCTTTAAAAATATTAAAAGAGACTGATACTTTTTAGTTTTTTTTTGCTTGGAACATATTTTTGGAGCTCTTGCTCCCATTGTAAACCACTGCTGACTCTTTTTGCCATGTATTATTGTGTTGTGTCTCTGCTGCATTCTTGTTCCCATGTATTATTGTGTTGTGTCTCTGCTGTTAGTTCTCAAAGTATATTTATGTCATAACCACTCCTTCGTTTTTGTTCTATAAACCATTTCTATTTAATTTTCTAAGAATATCAGAAGATTATGAAGAAGAGAAAATCCAGATGTTAAAATTTATCTTTTGAACTATTTGAAAAACTAAAAGTATTCATAGGATTGATTAATCATTGTTTGAGAATAAAAGATTTTATAATAAAATTATTTGTTCACAAACAAATAATGTACTTTTCTTATAGAATCATCTGGAATCCTTAGGCAGTACAGAAGGTTACAATGGAGATTTAGCAGAAGCTGACCAATCACATCATGAAGAAGCTATTGGAGGTGCATCTCCTCAACATGGAGAGGGTGAAGTTGCTGGTGTTGTTGTTCCAGAAGACAGTGATGATGATGGTCTCCTTGAAATTATGCAGGTTGGGAAGTGTTCATCATGGATCTTTTCAAAATTGTTTTCATTTTCCATTATATCTGAGTTCAATCATTCTCTTGTTAGTTGTGCTTAATAATGTTGTGAAATATTCAAGTTTTCTATTATTGCTCTTATGAATTGTAACATTATGTTATTTCTTAGCAGAATGATATGTTGAGACCAGAAGAGAATCAAGATGGATTAGCAGTGGCCAATAACAGAGAAGATTGTGAAGACCTGGCTAAAACTGAGGTAACATGAATATACTAATTTGTTTTTTTAGTTAGTCTGTTGATCATCTTTATCCAGATCAGTTTTATAGTCAAAATTAAAAAATAAATTATTTTTAAATTTAAGTCAAAATTAAAAAATAAATTATTTTTAAATTTACTCTGCAGTTTTAAATGTGGTAGTTGGTGTACTTTGGGGAAAAGTTTATTAAGTTATTAATTGTTCTATTCTTAGAATCAAATATTACAATTTGTAACAGAGAACAAAATATTTCATGTACTGTATTCGGTTGTGTTATGATGGCCGGGAAGCATTGGCCCCTGGGTTATCTGAGATTATAAATAATACAACAGCTAGAAATACCAACTAGCTGTTACAGTAATTATGTGTTCCGGGAAATTTTTTACCATAATTTAACTTTTTGTTTGCATACATTTTCAAGTTAATTTATTTTTACCCCACCCTTTCAAATATGCCACTTTCTAACATTATATTGAAAATAAGTATAAAACATGTTAACATAAGACTGATGCTTCTGTATCTTTTTATTTCATTTTTATACTTTAAAACTTCTTTTTTATGAATGATATATTGCAATATAATATGTATACCATGGGTAATTCCAGAAAATGTACTATCATCTTTCAGTTAGTGGCATATTCAAGCCAGAAATTCAATGAATGGTAGGATAGAGTCCAGAATGTGAATACATTGTTTCTTCAAGATTTTTATCATTATACTTTTACCATGAAAAATTTATTGTAATTTTATATAGAATTAATATGTGCAGGTTATTACTGTTTTTGGTTATAAATTAATTTGCAAATATTTCTGTTATGTTGGCTTTATCAAAAAGAAAAAAGTCCTCAAGATTTTTTTGCAAAATTATTGAGTAATTTATTGTGTGTTCGATTGACTTTTATACATTTATAACTCTTAGGCAACTCAGATACTACATTTATCATCCACGTTCAGTGAACTAAAAGCATTTACCTTCATAGATTGCATGGCACACGTTTGCCTCTTCTGCTTCTTCCTGAGAAAGAGACACAGTCCTGCACTATTGCCAAGTTGTTACAGCATTGAAATAGTACTATGAGAGCTTAACTACTGATGAATTCTGTGGATGATCACTCATAGCATTTATAATATTGAGAATACACTAAGGTTATAAATTGGTACAGTATGAAGAAATCCTATAATTAAATATCAATCCCAATAGAACAAACACTTTCAATACACTTCAGAAACAGGGAGACCAAAGAGCTTTCATGACCTTTGGAAATCTTCAGGTTAGTTTATTCAGTACCTTGTTATTTGTTGACAGTTTCCTTGCAATCTCTTGGTAGGGAATGAGATCCAAGCTTGGAAAAAACTGCTAATTTATTTTATTTTAAAAAACTTGTTTTGTTTTGAAAGAATGAAAATATTATTGAGATGCATCTTGTTGGTGAGCAGCCAGTTCCATCCATTCCAGTGAATAATCACTTCAATATTTCTATTTAGGCACTGGGGAAGTATTGTTTCTCTTGTGATCTAATTTTCATAAAAATGTAATAAAATATACTGATAATTTCTCCGATGCTCAGAATAATACTTTACAAAAACTTTTGTGACAAATCAGAGAAAAATTTTATTTGTGGAGGTGAAATTGTTTGGGATTAGGAGGTATATGTTAGATTTTCTTCTGACGAGGAATTTTTATGTGCACAACTCAATGACTTCAAAACTATTATTATTTGATGAAATCATTTTGAATTAATTTGCACCACTACTGGATCATTTGTTATCTTTGAGAGGTCAGCAAATGCGCATTTGCAATATTATTATTTCACTCCGATTTCTCTACCCTTGGGCCCAAACAAATTGAGACAGGGATAGAGAAACCAACATTCCAACATTGTATTGGTAGAAGTCGTGCTATATCTAAATTTATTTTACCTGTAATCAACTACAAATAATCCTTCTGACTCTTTGCTTATTTATGACTTCATTGTAGTATTGTTCTTTGTTGATAAATGAAAAATGCTCTATCAGTTTGGAACACATAATAATGGTTATTACACTATGGCCATCTTTTTCAAACAATATTAAATTTTGTATCTTTGTAGGCTGAAGATGAATGGGCTGTTGAGCAAGATCGGGAACAAGGATTGGATCGAGTTCCAACTCGACTTACTGATGAACTAGAAGGTCAAGTACCCAGCCAAACAGCAAATCATTCTGGTAATTTTTATAACTTTCTTTGGATATTGCAATTTGTTCATTACTCATCTTTTATAGACTGATTATTCTCCAGAAAGTATCAAAACATTTTCTAAAGGGAAATTTCCTCATAACTGCACTTAAACAACTGTAATTCTCCAAGCCGTTTTTGGTCCATATTGCACACCAGTTGTCCCTTTATTGCCAATATATGCTAGTTTTTGTGTTTTCTGTTGGTCAAGAAAAGGAAATTTTATTTCTTGTACAGTTGGTGACAGGTGTAAATATTCATATTAAAATTAACTCAAATTATGGATGAATATCAATGGAAATAGAAAATTAACATTGGGATGATGTAAAGAACATCTAGAATTCACAGTGGAGTCAATACAATAAAATATTTTAGTGATTTGTCAGTCACACACTCCACTTACTTTTTTTTTACATAAACTAGTTTCAGAAGCTGTTGCCCACTGCTGATCCAACAGTCTTCTGGTGGCGTGCGGATGGATGAATTTTGAAATCAAATTATTTTCAATCAGAACTTCAAAAATTTAACAACTTTTCTTGAGTAGATGAATGATGAGTTGTTCTCAAACCAAGTTCAAAATGCCCACCAATGCTCTTCATCAATCTTACGTTTTTGTAAAAGTAAATTTTATTGTTGTATCTTGTATATTCAGTAATTTGAATGCGTCTTCAATGTGTCTTTTTTAACAACTCTGAAGATGTCACCTACATATCTGTACCAAATTCTAAACATCCACGGAAATGCTTTGGTGATATGAGTTTCTAAATTGCCCATAAATAAATTTGCCAATAGAGGGGAGAGTGGATTTCCCATTGCTAATCCAAATGTTTAAGGATAATATTTCCCAACAAATCTGTTTTTTTTTGTTTGTTTTTTTGGCTAACACACAATTCTGTTAGCTCCAAGAATTCATCAACTTTGTCAATTTTCATGTTCAAGGAGAGTAACCATTTAAACAATTTGGTTTGAATCCACAAATATGCCATAATAAATAGTCTTGGCTGCAGACTGGTTAATATGCCATTGAGAGATGAAGAATTAAATTTAGAATATGATTTAATCGTTCAAATGGCCAAATCTAATGGATTTACAAAAACTTTAGTAGATAAGAAAATCAAAAAAATGGCACATAAAGTCACTACTTTGCAAAAGCCAAAAAAGGAAACAGTTAATCGAAAATTTACTTACCATTCTGACTTGCATTAGAAGTTTTAAAAAAATTTAATAGTAGTAAATATCACTTTGGCTCCACAAAATAAATTTAATTATAAGGATGAAGTACCTTTTCTTAACAGATCAGGAGTTTACAAAATTAATTGCAAGGATTGTGACAAAGTTTATATTGGCAAACAAAAAGAAATTTAGGAATAAGAAACATTTTCAGCATATCAAATTTGGACAAATTGAAAAGTCACCAGTAGCGGTACATATTTGGGTAAAAAACAACGAAATTGATCAAGAACATCGGTGGGATCAATCAAGAACAGATTGTTAAATTTGAAAAAAATTTGATTTCAAAATTCATCAACTGTTCACCACCAGAGGACTGTTGGACCAGCAGTCAGCAGAAACTGAGGATGGAAGCAACAGGTTCTGAAACTGGTTTGTGTTTAGAAAAAAAAACGCAAGTGGAGTGTGTGACCAACATATCTACAATAATTTATAATAATAGGATATCCATGTGAGAAGTGAAGGGTTAAGCATAACACACGACAATCATCTCAAAATATTACAGGCAAAACCAGCATGTATGGATATTCAAAGCAATGGCAACTCTCCTAAGTTAAGATAGAAAAGGAGAAAGAAAAATCAAATATCATCCACAGATAAATTATCATTATTACATTCTTTGCCAACCATCGGCTGATAATTTTGCACATTTTCAAAATCATGACTGTATTGCTTGTGCTTGGCTAAAATAAATCTTCTCAGGTCATTTTGCTTTGTTTTTGGTTATTTCTTCATTAATGTGCAAAAATAGTGATCTGCTGCTTATATGCTGAATTTGTTTTGAAGGTATTACTGTGATGAGTGTGTTTGCTCAGCAATTTGTTGAAGGTGACAATTTCAATATTACACACATCACTGAACAATAATAGAAAATAAAATATATATTTTTGCACGAATGGATGCAATAATCATGTGAATAAAAATGACACCATTTTTTGTCAGAACATAGCAATTCTGTTAAAATTTGAGAAGATGGTTAATGCCTTTAGTTCTAGAAAAGGGATGAGCAAGTCTACTAGAGTTTCCTAGCACTTCATGCTTTACGGGAATAGATTATCTGGATTTTATGACCTTAGAATATATTGTCATTTATTTGGTGGAAAGTATATTTAAAATAAGGGATTCATCTCATAATGCCCTACTCTAGAGCATATATCATTGTCATTCAGTATGTCACAAATCAAAAAGTATGATATTTTATATTTTTACTAGTGTAGAAACGTTTGTTGAAACATTTAGTACCACATAATTCACAAATGTCTTGAAAATACCTTATTTGGTTAATCTGAAACATAAGTTGATGATATGTAAGTCCAATAACCTTCCTTCTCGAGTTCATCCTGCCACCAAAGTGTAAAGACTTAACAACTGCTCCTCTAACTTTTCTCAATTTCTAGTTGATATATGTAGGGCATTACAAAGTATGAAGTCTCTGTTAGGTAATTATTTGTAATATGTTTAGCATACTTCTCAAAAAAAATTTCTTACCTTTCATAAACCCATGTTTTTTAAACTAACCTTGTTCAAACAGAATTTAGTGGTAGAACTAAACTTGATTCCAATTTGATTAGTGAGAATTGAGACAATGCATTGTATTCAATTATTGTATATTTTTTCATCAATAATTTCTTATTGTCTGTAAAGAAATTAAGGGTATTCTGTATGTCCTAATGAAGATTTTGTTTTTCAGATGGCTCTCTGAATCCATGATGCTTGTGAAAATGTTGCTGGCTCTAGTACCATACCAGCACTCACTGAAGAATATTTTTTAAATGGGGTGGAATTTCAAACTAGCAATGCCTGCATTAAGGTGTCAAAGGAAACGAAACTCCTTATGATTATTGTTGTTATTATTATTATTATCTGTGCAGTAAAAATCAAGCACTCGCAACATTAGCTGGGTTTCTCTCTTAAAAACCATGCTATACTCTACTTTTGTTCCTAATTATTATTTTAAGTAATCTTCGAACCTTCCGGCAAAGAAACATAAGATGTTCACTATTTGTGCTCCTTATATGTAAAGTCAACAAAAAATAGTATCATGTACAGTTGTGTATCATGCAGTGTTCTAACTTATGCAAGAAACAAAAATGTTTGTAATTGATGGTATCAGTATTTAAATAAATATGTAAGACTGTGAAGTATTAAAACAAATTTATTTTAACTACTTCTATGTACACTTACATATAAAACATAAATTGAGTTGATTTCTCGCAACAATAAATACAAATCTTACAAAATACTTTTCATCTAGTTATAAATCACTGGTAGTGAAAAAGTTATACATATCACAGCCGTGAATATGCTTCAGTAAAGACTCCATCAAATCCTCACTCTTCCTTTTCCCTCTGAGCTCTAGTTGAATGTCATGGTCTGTAGGACATTTTGTATGTGGCTCTACGAATAAAAGAAGTCTTGGTGAAAATGAAAGATTACTGTGTTAAATAAAAGTCATCCAAAAGCAATTTGACAGAACAGTGAATATACAACTTTCAATTCAATACATTATTTACACGTAGTGACCCATGGTGCACCGAGGATAATGATAATCTGTGTTGCAAGTTCGCTGAAGAAATGAAACTTGGTAACCTCCAGTCCCCTCAAAAGGTGACTCTGAAAGATACACCAAGTTTTGAAAGGAGGGAAAAATATAGTTAACTTGAACAGAAAATTAAAAGCTCAATTACCTTCTTTTTTAACTCTTTTAATATTTTCGTCGAAATCTTCACTTGAGTTACGTTTTCTGGTCAGCGATATCTTCTGAGCTAAGCATCTTTCGTTCGCTATGCGATTTGAAAGGTGTTGGATGGTATTTTCGGAGCACGGTGAATAATTTGGGTAAGTTCCAATACTGTTATTTTCCTTAAACTCGGTATCATTAGTTTCCATTGCATTGGATTCGTCAGAGTAAACTGGTAGATAGCCATAATAACCATTGGATGAGATTAGTGGCACATTTTTCTCACTTTTCATGCCGGTAAAATCCGTGCCGTCATTGTCACAAAGCCGGTTAACTCCACACTTGAACACAGCCATTAATTATATCAGATTACGTTTACCACCAATACTGAACGGAGTACCTAAGTCGATACTAATAAAAGCTATGACTAGTTAAATTAATTGCACATAGTTGACGCAATTCATTCATTGCAACTCTCATCCGTTTTCTTGACGCACTCGCACAGCACTTGCATACGCGCTGCATACGCGTCTCATTTGAAGGCGAGCGCATGAACTCTTAAAACACACGGAAGAAAAAAATTTCTAGCATCTCTGCGTTTTAAGAGTGAAGGTAATTCATTATGTTAAAAAAATTAACGATGAGTTGTTCTTTTTTATTTAACACGTAACTTATAATTTAAATGATTTTGCTTTGAGATTACTTCAATCTAATTCTCAGTACTTTTCCACTGTGGTCAGGTGGTGGTGGGTGGTGGGGATCAGGTAGGGTTGAAAGCAGGTTGAAAGACATGTACAAACAAGCACATGAAAATAGGAATAAGATCTGTGGTTGCGGCAGAAGCTTGTGGTAAAATATTCGTATATCAAAACTGTGGTTGTATGAAAAAAAGAAATGTTCTGGATAAAAATTGAAATGAAAATCGGCAAGAATTTTTTATTTGGTGCGATGTTTTCCACTAATTTTTTCCCCACATTTTAAATGAACAATTGAGTAACGATTAGCGCAAGACTGAGGGTTACCAACATTATCGCAATAAAGTGATATAAATATTCAACGGACCTAACTGATTGGATATTAACCTTTTCTTGATATTATTCTTTGAAATCAATTAATTAACCTCGGAAAAGATTTTAGAATAATTATTTGGAGATGTTTCCGATTTACAATACATATCGTTCGGAGTTTGAAGCGCGGGAAGCCCATTAAACCAATAGCGTGTGAAGAATATTGGGAAGCTGGGAAACAAGAAAGAAGCTGCAACTGTTATGTTTTGTCAATAGCATGTGTGTTGATCTTGATAGTCTACTTGAGAGTTAAGTGAAGTTGAAGTGACTTCGTATCAAAAACTATCTTCGTTCTTAGTCAACCTATATTTACTACAAAGGTGTTCTGCAAATCTATTTTTAAGCTGCTGATGTATTCCTGCTCCCGTCAGAAACAGTCAAGGAATACGCATCTTTATGAAAATTAACCAAAGTATGTTGTTCTCGTTGAAAAATGAGTACTTTTGGTGGTATTGTTAGTGAAATTCCAAATATATCGGTTGATAGATTTGATGGATCAAATTTGTTATCTTCTGCTTATTTCCTAAGTCATTGTCATTCTGATCACATGAGAGGTTTATTGGTTAGTGAATTCTTAAGACGTTTGGAAGAAGATAGAGATGTCTTCTTGTATTGTTCAGAAATATCTTATCATATTCTCATGTGTACTGTTATGAAGGGAGTGAAAGAATCAGTGAAAATAGTAAGCCACAGGAAGGAAGCAATTGTTGAAGTACCACCCAGTGAAATTTATCGACTGCCACAAATTCTCACTGTGACCATTATTCCAGCAGGTCATTGTCCAGGATCTGTCATGTTCTTATTTGAAAAGGAAGATATGAAGATATTGTACACAGGTGACATACGATTGGCAGAAGGTGACATCAGGAAAATGAAGCAATTATTGAATGGTGATGGGAATGTGAAGAATATTGATACCTTGTATCTTGATACTACCTTTTTTTCTTCCTTTTATGATTATTTTCCTCCTCGAAAAATTAGCGCTGATGTAGTATGCAATTTAATTTCTGAATGGCTGATTCTTGATGTTGAAAATTATGTTCATATTGTAACACCAGCTATACACGGTTCAGAATTCTTGTTTAGTGAGATATTTAAAAGTTTGAATTTGAAAGTTCATGTGAGTTTGGAACATTTTGAGCTCTATCGCAATGTACCTGAAATCGAATCTGCTATTACTGCAAGTTCTGGAAAGACACAAGTTCATGCTTGTCTGAAGAAATGCCCTTTTTTAGAGGAAAAGATAAAAAAAGGCACTGTAAGATTTATAAAACCTTCAGCTCTTTGGTACAGAAATGGTGGTAAGAGAGAGAAAATATATTCCATGATAACTGCTTCTCATTTTAAAGTGGCTTATTCAAGTCATTCATCAATGAGTGAGTTGGTTGACATAATTGAATTTCTTCATCCACAAAAAATTGTACCGTGTGTTATTCCACCCAATTGTACAGAAAAGCAAGTTATGAATAGTTTAAATAATATCACGGAAATATCCTTCAGTGACTCTAAAACAGTAAATAATTTGGAAAGTCCCGATGAATTTAAGAATCTACTTTCCCTGGATACAGATTAATCAAGAATGATTCTGAGGAGCTATTAATATTACATTCTGTAGAGGTTTGCTGGTGATCAATCTATGGATAGTGTTTCAAATATATGAGTACGCCAACTGTTAAGTTGAATGCAATTATTCAACTGCATCTATTTGAACATTTAGTTAACTAAAAGTTGAATTGCATTTGACAGTGTTAAGTGCCCAATCTTTGAGGAATATGTTGTAAAGAAAATACGTTATTTTTCTTCGGACACACCAGACCATTAACAAATACTAAATGTAATTGAAATATTAGAAAGTTTGCTGTCCAATTTTTAAAGGTTAAAAAAGAAATGTATCACAGGAAGCCATGACACCTCGAATGAAATCAGAGAATTGTATCATCGTAATATAATGTGTCATAGATGCTGTACATTTGATATCAAGCATTCAATCAAATTATACTTATGTTTGAGGTCCAAATTTGTGTAGATGCTAATAGAAGTTAAAAGTTCTACATTGTGACTTCACGACTTAATTCTCAGGCAAGTTTCTTTACGTGAAGATATGGGTTATTAAAAAAAAAAAAAAAACTGATCAAGAATCTAGAGTTAAGGAATCATAGTGATATATAATGTATTTGTGTGATAACCACGGCCAGATGAAAAGGGTGAAGAGTTGGGAATCGAACTTTTGTTCTTCAGCTTTTGATAGCTGGGCTTTTAACTGCTGTACCACCCATTCACCAGTCGCAAATGTATTCCATTACCATGCATGCCTGATACAGCAGAATACCTAGGACTCATTTTCTTATGGGAGATAAATGAGATCTGGTGGGACATGTGTTGTGTATGTGTAATTACTGGTTTTAAGGATACCTATGTGTTGAGAAATGTTGTCCTAACACTCCCTGAAACATAGCTATGTCAACACCAGGTTTGATTACCCGCTCATTACCATTTACATCTGGCTGAAGGTAATGTGAAGTGCACTTCAAAATAAGATGATTGTCTTCAAAAGCTGGGAAATTCCATTCTTAAATTAATTTCTGTATTTTTATGGCATGACTATTGTTAAGTTTAAGTTAGTTTATTGTTCTTATATGATCTTGTGTAGTTTTTAACGGCATTTTTTGATGGTAAAATATTTATTCATGAGTCATCTTTGAAGACGGTTAGAATTTTAATGTTTCTTCATGTGTGGTTATCAGTGGAATCATTTGCAATATCATCTTACCTTTCTTTTTTTTTACATTTTTATTAATGGGAAGAGAAGGGATAAAAAAGAAGTTTGAAAAATAAGTTGCAGAGGGTTTTGTTTTTTAAATGTTTCTGCTGAGCAGTTCTTATTAAACTGTTGTGCCAATTGAAGAGAAATTTTGTATCGAGTTGTTTTCAATGATTTCATTTATTTTGACCAAGTCTCAGACTTCTTTAATGATTTTTTTATTTTTATGGAGATGTATTTTCTCAAAATCAATTTGAAGGGAGTTATTTTTTTTTTGTGCATGAGTTGGGACATATCAATAATAGCAAGAGTTGTGTCAATTTTTAGTGCAATTCTATAAAATAAAAGTTAATCCACGTTTCACGCCTTTGACAAAGGTCAAGATAAATCATAATGCACAGAAATAATTCAACACTTTTGGAAAAGATTTTAAGAAATAAAGGAAAACAGGTATTTTTAGGATTTTCTTCTCTGAAAGCAGATGTGTTTGCAATTATGGATCTTAATCTAGACCAAGAAGTGTTACTTTACCCCTTTTACTTCTGTCATTCTTTAGTGACTGTCACAAAATAAGGTTACAAATTTTTCATTCTGTACTTAGGGAGCGAAGTAAGTGCTGTTACTTTTATATTTTATTTTAAAGCAAGAATTGAATAGTAAAGTAAGAATGAAATTAAAGTAGGGATATATTCTGGACAGCAAAACGTTAATGCAAGTTTGTGAGTATGTGGGTCCTCAAATCCTGTACTTAACTCAGATTATTGAATAATTCTACAAGAACTGAAGATTTTATTTAAAAAGTTTTATAAATTTACATTTGTATTAGAAAGCTTTATAATGGACCTATGCATGACAAGTGTGTGTCCCTGAGTGATCAATGAAGCCAAAATGGGATAGTCATTTACAGTGCTCTGTGCAATCCTATGTATTAGAGTAAAAAATAGTATGGTTTCAATCCAAATGTGCTTTCAGAAAATGACATTGTTATTATTTTTAATTCTTATGATTTTTTAATTATTCACATAACTAGAAGAATTTTAAAATGTATATTATATTTTGCCCCTAAGTTAAGTTTATTAAATTGAAAGTCAATTGTGTTATTTATTCTTTCCAGATTGAATTTTGACAGAAATAAATTGCCATGGCTGCAAATAACGAACAAGTTCCACCTACGGAATCCCAAGGTGAAGCTCCTACTGGAAATGGACATGGAGATAGTAATATTAAAGCAAGTGATAAAGGTGCCACAGCTTCAAAGACTGATTTACCACCTAGTAAGAAGCCAAGAGTAGATTTACAGTCTTTACCTGCTCGACAGTACCTAGATCAGACTGTAGTACCTGTACTACTACAAGCTTTATCAGCCTTAGCAAAGGAGAGACCTCCAGACCCCATTAATTTCCTTGCTGGATACTTAATGAAACATAAATCCCAATTCGAACAACCAAATAGTGGTTCTCAGTCTAATTCTTAATAATGTAACTATGTTTTTAATTGTATGATTTTTGTCTTACACTTTCGTATTTACGATATATATATTGAGTGAATTTTTGTAGTGCGTGTAACTAATAAACTTCTCTATTGTTGTTGAAGTGTATTTGATAAATTATTTGTTTCTGACCAAATATTTGTACAGTTCAGTTTAAAATCTTTCAGTAGCAAATGGAAGATACCATTTTTCTATGCTTTGTTTTCAAAACTAGATATTGTCACGAGTGCATTTTATATAAATATGAGTGCAGTTTATAATAAATATGAGTGTTCCAACTTACAAGCACCAATTGTTATGTTTTCATTGTGTATTCATTTCGTAAGAAACTTTGTTTTCACTTGCTGGCAGAAATAAAGTGTACAAATAGTTTGAAATAAATATTTTTATTTACATTCCTTAGCGTGTATCTTATGAGGACAGAAATGATTTACAGGAAAACGATATTTCGTAAGAGTATACTACATTACACTGACATGTCTGGAGAACTTATTAATGCGAGTTCGTCTTCGGTGCCTTGAACGGCAGTAAAAATGAATCCAGTTTGATTCTGTTATGCAAAGCGTGATTAACCACAGAACTGGGGTATACGTATTAAAATGTGCAAATTCTTTGTCGATGCTAAGTAATTTCTTGACTGAAAATGGCGACTGCCTGTTCAGTCTTGGATGTTAAATCGTACGACTGCGCAGTAAGTATCTGGAATGCAGTGGATTCGACGTACAAGCGCTCTGTGTATGGACGTTCTCATACTTATTCAAAGCTTCAACGGGAGTTCTACCAGATGGCAGCATGGAGAATGTTCCGAATTTTATTGAACTTCAGTTCAGAGCTTCGCAAAGCGTCGGCTGCTTTGGTCGATAGTGTTGGGGCCAGGCGTTTGGTGGGGCAAACCGGTGTGATTTGATTGAAAACTGGAATCCTGATATTGCATAATGGCCGTGAAAAATGCAGTTAAGACGTAAAAAATGTTGTGGATATACTGTGGACTGTTTCTGTCTCTGGTTGAGGCGCCGGGGCCAGCACAAACCGCATCCACATCAAAAAGAGGTAAAATTTCTTATAACTGTCATGATTGTCGAATTTTGGTGTTTTGTGATGGAATTATAGAAATTAAATTATACGTTTGAGGAGAAAGATGGAAATGTTTTTTCTCTTGTATTTTACAAGTAATTGGGAACTCTAAATTCCGAACGAAGAAAGTGAAAAATGTAAATACCGCCATTTGACGTTTACATGATGACAATGCCATGCCGGCAGTACTGGTGTAGAAATCTCCATACTCTTCTTACACGTAGTTCCTTCTACCGAAAATCATTTATTTGGAATAATTGAGTTCTCTTTTTTCTTTATGGTCGGCTTTAGAATTTTATAAAAATATATCGGATATATTGTAATAAGTTGTTTTTTATGGTTCACACCACTTGTTATTTCGACTTTGAGAAATAAATTCTTTAGTTATTTTTCTTTTAACAAAATTTCATATAATTTTTAAAATTTGGATAGTTTTATAACTTATGGTATTAATAAAATTCGCTACTCATACTATTCTATCAAGGATAGAGACATTCTCAAATATCTTTCTTTTTCGGGCATGTACCCTGACTTTTAATTTTATTGAGAGAAAATTTGATTAATTAGTGTATGCTTTTATAGTTTCTACGATTCCTGTTTTGTTGTTAATTTAAATAATTCATGATACTACGAGGAATGTTATTTTTTCGTCATACTCTCAAAAATCTCTTCGCTAATACCACCTGTTTACACACATCTACTTGCGTTTGTAGACTAGACTTGCTTCCCCCGTAAATACGAGATTAAATTGCTATTCAACATTTTTTTTATTTGTTTAGTTTTCTCATTAACATAGAAACCAGAAATACAGTAATATTAGAAAAATGTATTGTTTTACATATTCCATGGGGTTTTCTTTTGAAATGTGATTAGGACATGTAACATTAATGCCTGGCCCAATAAAAACAATCGAATTTAAATCCCATTCATTATTCTTGAAAAGTATTGTGAAAAACTGAGCTTTAGCTCCAGACATGAAATGCTGAGTAAACTTTGTGACAAATGATTTACCGTCACGTGAAAAATTTGTCGCTCTTTTCATCCACTTCAGTGGTTGCTGTATGCACGAAATCTGAAATAGATCAGAATTTCGCCGCACTGAAAATAAATATTTACTTTAAAAATAATTTTGACTTATTTGCTTACATTTTAAATGCAGTAAATATACTTATGATGTAATTGATCGATATTGTTCATTACACCGATCAATTGTTTAAAATAAACTGTCAACGCCAATTCATGCACTAATGGTATATTATTCGTCATGTTGACTAGTCTTTCGTTTATTCGAACAATTTTACCTCTTTATTGAGAGTACTTCTCTTGCTTACTGTGACACTTTAATTTCTTTTTTAGTGAGTATTAATCATTTTCATAATTGACTCGTGAACTATTTCTAAAATAAGGCTTAATTTTACATGGGAAAATAGTGAGTACGATACGACGTAAGTTGCCGATATTTTTCTGATTATGAAGAATATTTTGAACATTTTTCATATTTTGAACGCCTGATATGACGAGTACTTCTTTAAAAGGTGTTCTGTTAGTGTGCGAGACAAATATAAAATCGTATACGTAGACGTCGCTTTATCTGTTCATGTTAGCATTTTTTAGTGTTTTAATAATTTATTCAGTTGTTTGTCTTATTTTTTTGTGCGTGTCTCGTCACAAAACTCATTTCGCCTTATTTTTTGATCCACATTCTTATTTAATCATTCAATGAAAATTTCATCCCTTCTTCAGCTGAGAATTTCGTAGTTTGCAACTTTTAACAGGATTTTGAATAATTACTCGATCTCCGTAGCAAATGATTTATCACAATAGTCACAGACTCTCTGCTCCCCGGAGGCCAACATACTTCCTCGTTTTGTCGAACTGCGTGGGGAATATCGAAGATAAAAAAATTACGTACATACAGGTACTTCTAGCTGTCTTGTCAAAATTATGTACAACACATGAAAATGATAAAATACATTTTGTATTGTTTGTATTAAAAATACTATTCTAATTTCGATAGAATTCATTCCACGAAGAAAGTCGTGACTTAGTGGCATTCATCCGTTCCGTGACTTAAGCGTCACGAAAGTCCAAAATTGGGAATTAATTTTAAAAAATGCACATTTTTCATGTACAGAAAAGAACGATTTTTGATTGTAGGCAAAATAAACAAAATCTGTTTTCTATATGAAGATTCAGAAAAGAAAAACTATGTATTTTATTGACCTCCAATATTTTTTATACTTATTTGGCCCAGGAGGATGAAATATCATGATCATATATTGTTTGATCATGATCATGTATTCCCTAAAAATGTACTTGAATAAAAAAATTACTAGAATCTCTTAATACAAAAGAAAACAACACAGATACAGCTAACAAATACAGCATGGATATGGACAGTATATTTCCCGCGACAGAAACGAAATTTGTCGTATTTATTTTGTTGATCATGAGATGTTGGTGAGGTTCGAACCTTTACGGCGGCATTCCCAACCGCCTGCGGTGGCTACACAGTGGTGTCGGGGCGCCGAGCGCCGTCCGGGTCTGAAGGCCGCAGCACAACCGTTAAATACGAGTGAGTTAAATACGCTTTCGGTATTGCTTTTTCCTCTCCTACCTGAACTTTCTTAAAATTATTATTGCTCGTTGTAGAAGCTTTGACTTTTGATATTTTTCTTCTCCATTCCACAATAAATGTATTGGAATATAAAACATTCAATAATTCAGTAATTAAAGAATTATTGTTAAGTACAGTAGATACTTTTTAAATTTATCTTCTTGAGTAGAAAGGATTATTTCGAGTATGTCTTTAATTTTCAAGTAACGTATCTTGGGAGCAGCTCGTAAGCGCTTTTTCTTCAGTTGACGTGCTTAGAAACATTTTTTTGTTATTGCTTGAAGTGACTGGAAGGAAGGAAGGAAGAACTTCGTGAAATTAACTTATAGAGCGAACCATGAATTTATTTTAGTGGTTAGAGAGTGACCAAGGAAAGAGACTATGTGGTGATATGGTAGGGAGTTGTAAAAGTCTACGTATATCTAGTTGCATATAGAAAAACATAACTTGAATTGGCCAAGAGTTGAAATTGAGTGAAGAATGAACGTTTTGTTCTTATTTTTTCACCATGTTTATTTTTGCATATTTTTTCACTATTTATCAGAAGTTATCCCATGCTCGGTCGATGAAGTTGCTTTCGAATGGAATTAGAAAATAACACGTGAAAAAAAATTTTTCTTTTGGGTGGCACTAGTTCCCACTACTTTTTGACTTGCGACACCCCTGCTGTGCGTATCATTTTCTGCGGCACGGCGCTTCAGATGTAAACAGCTGATTGTACAGTGCATAAAATGTTAATCATATTCTTACCTAAATTACTTTCACATAATGGTATAACTATAAAGATATGAGCATTTTATGTAGGTTTATTGTTAGAACAAATGATTTTATATTTAAATTTATTTAAGGAAATAATATTTCAGATACGACAAAAGCTCAAATATTTTTTATGTATTTCTTATAATTTCTAAACTGTTATCGTAGTCGCTTCTTCTCTAGGATTTTATTCTCCACACGCGCATATTTGAAAAAGTACTTCGTTTAAAAAGATAACGAAGTCATCGCACTATGGGAGTAGTAAGGAGAAGAATAAGATTATATCCCAGAGTGTGAAAGACGATTGGTCGTTATTGGCAAATGGAGACAAGTGAGAAACTGCTTATGTGCTGGACTCGGGAGGAATTTTAGGTTTTATTATAAGAGGATGAGAGATACGAGCGAAAATGTTTTCCGATTTATGCCCGTCTGAATTATCAAACGCGTGACAAAATTACTTAAAATGTAATTGATTGTTTTTAATTTATTCACCTGATATTACATTTACGATTGATGTTTTAACAACAAAGGGTCATGGTTTATATAATTCATGGTCATTTTTACTTTTGTTTGGTATGAGAGTTTTGCTCTGCATATTTTGTTAAATCTAATTCTGCATTAACATTTTCATCAAGTACTTCCGATCAAAGCTATTAATTCATATTAATAAAAGCAAAGGTATAATTTTTACCAATATTTTCACAATGTTTTTGGATCTTTGTTTCTTTTGTTGTTCACTGAATTAATCGTGTGTTTTGGAGTTGTTGATAATTATATCAAGAATTAACTTCATATTGTGGGTTTAGAAATCTGTAGTAAAGGTAATCTATAGAAAATCGCAAAAAAATATTTTTTCAATTTCGCATGCTCAAGCGTGTAACATTTGAAATATTAATAATATAATTAGAGAATTTAGGATATTCCTGTTACTTATATACCCATTCATAACAACTGGACCATATAGTGAAGAAATAGCTTTGCATTTTCGTATTCTATATTGTATACTGCAAAATCCGCTTGCTTTTTTCTTGGAGTTCATGTTCTTGATACACTATTTTGCTCGCCTGCCATGGCTGGAAATCTGGTTTATGTGGAATTTGTCTTTGAGGAACCGCTCATTCTCGCGAGTAAGATCTACCACTTATTTACCCTTCTTTATTCGTAACCAGTGTTATTCTTTTCACCATTCATGTATCCATTTTATAAGGTTTAGAGCATCAATATTATTTTTCCGTTAGCAATGGAGCTGCAACAGTCATATCATTTATTGATGGCACTCTCATCACGTACGAATGTATTATATATTAAGAAAAGGGACTAACTAGCTAAATTGATTATTTTGTTCTTAATTTTGAAGTAGTATTGTTTGTAATAAAATATGTTGTTGGGGTTATGAAAATAAACATTAGACTTTTATTAATTTTTTCTAGTCTGTTAACTAAGGATTCTTGTGTTAGGTTCCCACATTTGAAGTTATAGTTCTGAACGCTGTGCGTAAATTCTTGCATGACAAACTTTATATCTCTTTGCATCCAAGAAATCGGAATGTCAGAATTGTGGTATCTCATTTTTTTTACGCGTAACGTTTTAAGTTTTGAATGTCATTGGATGTAATAACGTGTTAAATTTTTTATATTGTTTTTCATTGTTTCTTTCCCATTTGAATTCTTAAGAGTATCAACAATTTTGCACAAAATGTTTTCTTTTTCTTTAGTCAGTTTTCTTTAATGTTAGAACATGAAAGGAATAAAATTTACCCTGTAAGTATTGCAAAGTTGGATGGACTACACACCCTATTTTAGTACTTCTGTCATGACCTTAATGTAATTCTGTCCAATGTGCTAAGACGTCTGCTCTCAAAAGGTTTTCGCCTTCCTGAAACGGTAATCCGAACACTCGTGCCTTCGCTTCTACCCGGGAGCGTCATGCTTTCACCTTAATCTTGCCTCAAAGTCGACGGTTTCGTCTTGATTGAGAAATATTTAATTCAGTAAAATATTTTTTTAGTCTTGAAAGGTTGGCCTCTAAGAGCTTCCTCCTAGCTTTTCTGTAAAAGTCTTGTTTAAATTAAGGTTCGGACGAAGCTTTGAACTTTTTTTCTTCTTTTTGAAGAGCTTCTCCGTGGAAAATGATTATTTAGAAAGATCAGATTGTTGACACAAGGACGGTACTGTAAAGACATGAATGTTTTTTTAGAAAACCCAATTCTTACATTTGTCAATGGTTAATTCCCTATGACATACATAATTTGATTATTGTCTAAGGAAACAAATTTTCAAATAGTTCTTGGAAGATTTAGTTGCTTTTTTGTACTTATCAGAATTTATTTATTATGTACGTGCACTTAGTCAACAATGCACCCGATTTTCATGCCAGATGTAATTTTAAATTATAACGCTATTTTACAAACCTTTAGTGTCAATTATTTAGAGTTAGGAGAAATGAAGTTATTTTGTCTTAAATAATTGTATTTAGGAAGAAGTTATTAGTGGACGGCTTACTTGAGATACAGCATTATCTAGTATTTGAATTGCAAATGCGCACGTATTTCCATTATTCGAGCTTTCTCTTCGAATTTTCCCCTCTTTGTTAGAATGTATGGAATAAACCACTGACTTCTAATTTAGAGCTTAAGAGTTATCTTCTCTGTTTTATTACCTCTCCCAAATGCATGATGAGATGTGAAGTTACACAAATTCCCGCTCAGAATACACTGCACGGTGCATCTTGACGTTTTGTACGAGTCGACAGTTGACGTGGTTAAGCCTCTTGTGGCTGTCGTTTCCATTTTGCTGCATCGATAAATTTCACAGTTCCGATTTATGTCATTCACCTGAAAAAAAAAAAGAATTTGGTGTTTGAGTAAACGTTTTCTTCTGTGCCCGATATATGATTCAATAAGAGATACCTCTCAAATATATCCTAAACTGATAAAGATATCAATACATTCTTTCCCTTAAGATTGTAGTTTATAGTAATGTTTAGATAGTTTATAGTAATTTTTATAGATAATTTATTTGAACGTATTTTTACGTTTCTTATTCAAGTGCATATTCTTGCGAACAGCAGCAGAGAAGTTAATAGAAATGTTCGCCGAGGGTTATCTCAATCTAAGAACACTGTTCACAAGATTTTAAGAACATGAAGTGTTTACAAGATTTTTGAAAATTACTATAAATTGTGTCAAAATTATGTCATTTTTCATTCACCTGCTCACTGCTTTTCGTCAATATATTTTCCTCCGTACCCCAAAGAATACGAGAAGAGTTGTATTGTAATAGCGCTATTGAGAGATTTTTCTTTGAATTAAGTTCATTAATATCTTAAATTAAATATTCTCTTCGTTCGTATGAACAGTGTAATGGAGCTACTGTTTTATTTATATTATTACCCTCTTTTCTACATCTTCTATTGAGTGTGCAGGGGATACTTCAAGTACACTGCGCATCATACCTGTAGTGCTGATTGCATTGTAGAATGTTTCCAGGAGCACCATATCTGCGCCAGCATTCATAATATTAGAACTGCAATAATTGCTGTTAGTTTTTACCCGACTGCGGCGAAGCCCTAAAGGAAAGTTATGTGTTTGACCTCTATGTATGTATGTATGTGTGTATGTCCGTTCCGATGTTCCCACACTTAAACACTCACATGTCACTGAAACACGTAATGTTGTATATCATACAAATATAAGATAAAACTAAACTTGGAAGCTGGCGGAATTCATTATATTTTTATAGATTTTATATGCAAATGTGTCCCGCAGGCTTTCTTTAATTTAAAATTTATACTATATACAACAAAATATAGCGCGTTTTAGTGAAATGTTTTACCTTATTTGAAAAGACATTTGTTGTCTCCACAGTCATACCCCATCCAATATCAGATTTTTCTGCTTGTTTTTTACTTTTCAGTTAATAAAATAAATTAATTTTGAACTTAAGTTTTTTTGTACCTCAGTCGGGTCTTTTTAGTTTTTAAATTCCTTTTTTTGGAGTTAATTTTCCGGTAAATTGTTTGAATAATTAAGAAGTTAATAATATTAAAGTATTAATAATATAATGTGCTATTTGGTTTTCCTATTCGAATGCAGATCGTTCAACACAAAACTGTTGGCTTTGTCATTGAATTTAAACCAGGGAGAAATTACGGAAACGATTTTTTTTTTGTTTAATGGTTTATGACCCGTTCATTAGAAGTAATAAATGTGTATTCATATGCGGTGGTAGCGTTGAAATTTCGGCAATAGAGTGACCAGCAAATACGACAAAATTTTGTAAAAACTGATATTAAATTTTTGTAGTAGAAGACTGAGCTATGATTTACTTAAAAAAGAAGGAAGCAAATGTAAAAAGTGCAACACCTAACAATATGTAACCCAGTGGTATGAAAACATCTTTACATCTCTTACATGTAAGGAAGCCCATGAAAATAAAATTGAAAGAAACACTTCAAACTTAAAATATTCGAATGTTCAAGTTCACAGGTTCGATGTGTCTTGGAAAGAAAAACATTACCCTCTATTCTCACAGGAAGGTACAAAATTATTATATTCATTGTATATTTCATTCAACTTCAAAATAAGTATATATTTTTAAATTCGTGATTTTTAAAATCAATGCGGTTATCCATGTTGCGGTCATGGACAAAGAAACTTTAATGTTAGAATGTTAAAAATATGAGAAATATATATTTACAATAAGAAATAAATAGATGTTTTTTGACGTGATTAAGAAACGTACATAAAAAATAATGTATGAACTTATATACATAAAGTTACAGATAAAATGTGGCTAGTAGAAGAAAACTAAATTTTGTAGATATATATGTGATCAACTTCTTTTCTTGTTCTGCAATACTTTGAATAAGAATTCAAGTTGACGCTTATCTGCAGTAGTATGAAGCAATGAATAAAATTATTGTCTTGATAACTATGAAAATCGTGGAGGATTCATGTTCAGTAAATAAACTACTTTCCTGTAATCAAGATCGCAAAAATAATTTGCAAACTTCGAATTTTTCACCACAGAAGTACGTCATAAACAGTGCTCAGATTTTGCATGTTTTCTGTTTTGCATATTTTGCACTCCCTGACTTTCTACGGTTTTGAGGAATCGATTTCTAGCATTTTTAACCTCATGGGAACATTTGAATTTAATTTAACTTTAAAATACTGTATATTTTTGATAATTGTTATTTGTTTTTTGAATTAAATTACTGTATCCAATCATAATTTACAAATTTCTTATTGAATGATGGCTTATACTGTATGAACGAGATCAGTGTCATAATTCACATGACCCAATTTACTCAGTAATAAGTAGATACCTAATTGCTTTTTAAAGTGCTTGTTTCGAATTTTTTGTGCATTTAATTGGATTTCAGAGCATATTTTGAACGTTTTTAGCGCATATTTTCCGATTTTTAGTGCATATCGATCTGTCCTGATAATGAAGGACAAATTACCTTAGTCGTCGCAGGGAATTCTCGGGTAGACAGACTTATTCAGAACCTAGATTTCCCATTCGTCCACTCGCTGCTATGCGATGGGGAGTTGTGACGTTCGATAGCCGGGCGACGCGACGGGCAGATCGCCGTGGCCCCGAGCGTCGTCGTGGGTCCCGCGCGCAACCGAAAGGCGCCGGACCGCCTCGACGCGATGCCATCGCACGTCTTATCGCTTAAGCCCCGTTTCCTGCACGCAACACGACATGTCAGATATCGCGATTGCTCGTCACGGGCGACAGTGTTAAGGTTTGTTGGTCTCGCTCGCACGTCATATTCTTTCCTTTGTTCTGTTTACGGAGTATTATTGGAAATACTCGATAGATTTTCTGCATAAATTCAAATTCCCGTGTGTATTTTTTTTATTAATATCATTTCTGATATGCTACGTTTGTAATAGTTAACTTCTTTACCTAATATTAATGTGTTGTCTCAATCCATCAAGTGATCATTATCAATCAATGTGAGGTTACTATATTTTGTTTCACTTATATATTTTCTTACCTAATCTATTTCTTTCTCATTGAAAATGAAAGCTTATATAGTACAACTAGTTGAATGAACCTGGCGTTGCCCGGGAGATGAATTGGATAGGAAGTTTGTTTTTATATATTGATGTCCTTTTATTTCAATACTTGAGGGTACTCAATTCTTTCAGTTCAGTTAGTTTTTGTTCGTTTCAATGAGTGTATGGAAAACAAAGATTTTCATTTCTATTGAGCCTCTACGCAACAATGAATAAAACTTACAAGTGAGTGAAACTCAGCAATGGATTCTAATAAAAGTCACACCAACATGAAAACGTGAAAATGATTCTACCCCCTACACCAACTATCGAGTAAAATACCGAAAAATAAAAAGCCCGTTTTTAGATATTTAAATTATCAATGTTGAGGTACAAAAATAAAATTGGCATCAGTTTGTGAGATATATCGAAAGAATTGAAAATGAAAAAGTAATGAAAATGGGGAATGGAGGTGTATTTTCAAAACCTGAAGTAGATAGTGTTTTTCTTACTGTTTTGAAGGTCGTATGTACACATTTTCTTCATGCTCTGATAAAAACTGTTTCTTGTATTCAATAATCAAAATTAAAACTTGGAAATTAAAAGTTCAAAAAGTAGCTAAATAGGGGAGGGGGTGGCTTTTCGAAATCTCAAATAGACAGTGCTCTTTCCAGAGTTTTGATGCTCAAGTGCGCAAATTTTCTTCATGCTCGGATTAAAACTAGATTTATATAAACGACGTACAAACATGCAAACATAGTCGTACCCACGTACACCGCCAGAGACAAAATAGTAAAAATAGTATGTAAATAATCGCTTTACAGTCGTTTGTTTCGTGAGGCGGCTTCGCATGCGGTAACCTACAATGACAGCGCTCGATGCGGCTGTTTTAATTTTGCTGGGCGGGACGCTCGATTTAATTATGTCCATCCCGATGACGACTGTGGCGTTGATGAGAGAGAAGTGCTAATCCGGACTGTTGTATTATTCGGGTGGCGCAGAGAAACATCCCAACAGTTAAAAGAAACCGTGGATCCATGATGTTGAATACATCCTTTCGTGGGGATTAGACATGTGAATTCCAATAAAATGGACAATTTTTTGTAAACTTGGACGAGTTTCTGAAACGAATAATTTAGTAAATGGTTTAATGAAACGTAATATCCTAGTTGTCTGCTCTAAATGTACATTAATAATTGAAATATAAATATTTACATTCATATTGAAAACAGCAATTATGGTTAATGAATAAATTATCATGAAATCAAAATGTATTTTATTTGGAGTCTCGGATATACTAAAAAAAAAGCATTTTTCTCGAGCTCATGTTATCCTTCATTTATAGATGCTTTGAATCCTGGTCTGAACCATTAAAGATTTAAGAAAATGAGAATTCTATGATGTGACGACAGAAATTGCTTATTTGTAAAAAAAAGGTACATATTTTTCTTTCATTTGCAGCATTAATTGGGGAAACAATTTAATTTGAATGATTAGTAATGGAAGTAATTAATTAGTTGGGTCGTTTCCACATAATTTTGTTTACATTGTCGTCCTACTAATTACCTGATGGAGCAGAACTATAAACAAACTTGTGGTTTCTACCGCTTTAAATATTTATTTTTATTAACGCATTCATTTACATGTTATTATTAAATATTGAAATATCAAATACAAATACAATCAAAGTTTAAAAAATCAGATTTAACAAGAGTCGATGTAGATTAATATTCGTTTTCCAGTTTTTCTTATTTTTTATTATCGACAAAAATTATTTGATGTTTTCCTCTATGATTATTTAGATTTTATTTTATATAATATTTTAGAAGAACATGACATTTTTTTGAGAAATAATTTGAAATAATAACCAACGAAATATTAATCAGTTTCTCTGTGTTATTCTGTTTGCATCTGTGTTAATTCTTTGAATACATTGGATATTCAAAACTATTGTGTTTATTTATCACTTATTCACGTCAAATATTGAATTGAATTTATTAACTTAACGATATTTCTCCTTAAATTCTTAAGAAATGTCATTCAGTCGATATTATTCACTTCCTACTTCACGTTCTCCGATTTTTATCTCAACTTAATTTCTCGTGTACTTCATTCTTCAAGTGTAGCCGGTGATGTGGGGATTGCAGCTCGGTCACAATACATTTTATCTTCCGACGCGAAGTATCGTGTGTTTGTTGACGATCTCCAAAGTTCTTTATCGTGTTCCTGCTCGGTAGCTTTAGTGTTTGAGGCGGAGCATTCTTGGAGACCAGATATCTATAGAGAGTGCGTAGCTGGACATTGATAGGGCGCGACGGAAGCGCTTACAATGCGATGCGCCGGGGAGGGGAAGGATGAAGGCAAGGAGTGTGCATCTAGCTCAGCGCATTTGTATAGGAAGCTAGGCCGAATTGTGTATAATGCCGGGGAATAAATCCATAAGAGGCGGGGTATTTGGAATGTATACATTCTATATAAGGGCTGACTAAAGCGAGGGAAAGGACTGCTCGTTGCTTTCAAATCCTTTCCATTTCCATACGTCCTCATGGTGTCTGCCTGTCCCTCGAGGTACCCTTACCGATATTTTTTCATCCTCTCATATTTTACTCCTCATGTTCTATCCATCTTATCAAGATTTATTCATCATTCTGTTCTTTACATTTTCACATCTTACCATGCCTACTAAACCTTTCAGTATTTTCAACCCTCTTTTACTTTTTTGAAAATTTTCTTGATAAACTACTATTTGTAAAGGATATTATCTCATAAATGCTTCCGTACCTAATTTATATCTCTAGTCTCAATTTTGAAAACGTCCTCCTATGTCACCATGTCCTGGGGACCTTCCATAAGTTCCTCAATATTTTTAAAACTTGGATAATTTGAACTCGCTGTACCCTTTCATATTTCCTGAATCCTTGAATTTGTATATAACTATTTTTATATTGAACTGTCAATTTTTAACTTTGATTGTACCGAATGATAATATTAAATAACTTCTGCAATCGAGTACTTCAAATAAAGAGATTTAACTGCTCTCATTCTCTTTAGTGTTTTAAAATATGTGACCTTCTGACTCCTGAGGCTTGCATAAAGAACTGATAAACTAAACATTTTTAAATCAGTAGTTTTGAGAATTAAATGGTTTCATTAGATTCATTTTACAAATTAATACATTATGTAAGTTTTATTAAATAATTCATTATTATTTGTAGAATAAGTGATCCCAATTTTATTTTAGAAAATGGATATATAGAACTGAATATAGGTATAACTACATAAGATCATTTGTTATGATCTTTTGGATCACCTGTTTTTCAGTGATTTGTGCAGCAAAATATTACTTGATTGTTTAGTCAAACACTAGTAATTATTGAGGGTATGAAAGATGTAATGGATACGTCATTTACTACGCTAAGAGTTACCATGTTTACTTCAGAATTGTACATTAATATTTATCCCATACCTACTTAATGGAGACTTTAAATTCAGTTTCAAGTAAAGTATATTATAGTGACCTAATAAGGGATAATCTTAAGTACATCAGTCTGCTTTTCTATTATCTAATTTTTATCCTAATCATTAATTTATCAAAACATATTTACCATTTCCAAAAGAAAGAGAATGGATTTTAATGGATTCACTTTTAATTTACTCATTTCAGTGTATATTAAATTCGCGAATTCAGCTTGTTAAGCGAAGCAAATATTTTACATCTCTGGGCTAAAGAATGAGTTTTTGATTGGTTTATATTTGAAGAAGTCAAGTATATAATTTTGAATTACGCAGTATTTTTTGCTGAATGCCCTTCTTTGTTATGTTTTAGTTAAATAAATTTTAATGAAAATAGATGACGATGAAAATAAATCTGAGATAAGATCAAAATAAATTATAATAAAATAATTGGATAAATTATAATGAAATATCGTAATAAATCTGTCTGTGTAAGTTTGAATTAAATCTGAGTTTAAAAATGTGTTTCTATTGATGAAAAAACTTTTTCAGAGATTTCTCGTGTGAACTTACCTCTGTTTCTTTGATCTCCTGTTTTACGTGTTTTTGAATCCATCGCTGTTTCTCTGGTTAGATTTTCCTGTCCGTCTTTGCGTGGGAGGATCCTCGGAATGGTTGCTACTCTTAGGCATCCTCACTGTTCTCTCCTTCTGTCATCCTTCTGGTCTCAGGGATATGGATTCTGTTAAGAAAATAATTTTTCTTCCATCTATCCCATTGCCATTTTTTTACCCTACTCCCTTTTTTCTTTCTTAGCGCTTCAATGCTTTTCCTTCAATTATTTCTTTGTAGAATTCCCAGAAGAAGGGTACTCTCTGTCACGAGAATTTATCAAGGGAAAGAAGAGAATAGGGAGAAGACAGAATGCATTATGTGACATTGCTTGCAGTCGATACCCTGTCAGGTGCAATCAGAAGGGAGCGCCGGCGGCAAGGCCGCCGCCGCCGCCGCCGATTCTTGTATAGCCGCCCGCCATCCACTGTGCCAGATGCTCTGAAGAACCTCGTCGACTTAGATCTTTGTTACTTTACTATCGAGCTGGGCCAAGAATGAATGGGATCTTCGTCATTGTACTTTATTTTCTTTTGAGCCAATAAATTATTTTTTTCTATTTCTATTTTTTGTTTTTTGTTTTTTCCCGGACCTCTCCTTTTTCCTTTCAAATATGAACCATTCTACATTTTTTTCACATTAATAATTCTTTGATTTTGGAAGTAAATTTGCAACACAGAAGACTTCGGTTGATAAGTGCTATATTAATCAAAATATACAATTACCATGATTTTCATGAAATAGTATAGTTTAAAATTTTTCTGTATACAATCGTCGTTTTCGAGAATTATTTCTTTTTTACAATTTTTTATTGATTAATAATTTTTATAATAGAAAATAATATTCTGGATGTAGCTAGTTTGAAAAATAATGCTATAGTCGTATCATATGATAATTGTTCTTAATTTGCCTTGAAGTGTAGCTACTGCGGAATTCTTCGTGGAACCGCAAGAACGTGTAATATTAGTAATGAGAATAATGCTGTGTCCACGCGAGATCACTCACTGAATGTTATGTGTGAGCTGTGTAATTTAATCAATCATATCATACATTATACCTCCTATCGACGTTATCATGTATAATTATGATTGTGCTATTCATATAACATTGGCAATAACAGGGACATGACTGTGTAACTAGATTTCAGATGCTATATCACCCACAATAGACTCCATATAGAATGGAGAATTATCAAAGTAAAAGAAGATATACAATTGAGTTGAGTAGTTGTAAGTTCTTGAGCTTGAAGTCGCTACAGGTCATTATGAATCGTAAACACACAATGAAACTACCTATGAAATGACTACAAGCTAAAAACATTAAAATAATTTCTTTTACGGTATCTGATAAAGGGGACACAAAAATATTTTTGTCCCTAGTGTATTTATTTTAAAGCGTTAAGTTAATCCTTTTTGTCTGATTACAACAGTTAACAGATATAATGGAGATGCAGTCTCCTTTTGAATGTAATGCATCAAAGATTGGAGGACATTCTACTCCGTTTTTATTTTGTTTTTTCTACACTTTATTCAATGTTAAATATTTTATTAAATATTTCCACTTTAATTAAGTGTTATCAGCGGGGTAAGCCACTGAAACACAACATGATAACCCAGCGCATATGATATTACAAAAGTAGTCGAGCTGAGCTCCATGGACTGATCCAGAAATCTTGCTATTGTAAGTATATTTTATTTTTTCTTGGACCACATCACATTAATTATTACTAATACTATTACTATATTAGTAATACTTATATTACTAATACTATATAAACAAAATAATATCATGTAAATAAAATTAAACAAGTCGTATAAACGGGTGAGTCACTCAATATATTATTTTCATATTAATTACCAGCCATCTACTTTCATATTGTAAAGTACACACTGAATTCTCAATATTGCGAATATGTTATATGTATATCCTGTGTATAATATCATTTTATTCTCCACTTTTTTGTGATTAAAATATTGTCAAATTGAGTTCTTCTGTTTCTTTTTTGCTCAAGGAGAATTATCTGTTAATATCAAGATATATGTATATCTTAAAAATAGTACTTTAAACCCTCGAATTGAGGTGTCCATATCTTTAGGATGTTGTTACACTTTATGATAATGAATATTATTACATTACTCTAATTTGTTCCAATTTTGAAACACTGGTAAGATTCTCTCTCTATTAAATTCGTTTTTGTGCAAAAATTTACCATTTCCCAAGTGTCTTTATGATGTCCCATATCGTGTTACATGATGGGTATTACTATCTTTTGCATGATGGGTGTTACTAATTATTATTGGTTTCCATGTGTCATGACAGTTATTTTAAGATAAATATTGTTTTAAAAATTGAATAAATTGTGTTAAATTAAATATTCGGGAGAAAACTGAAAATAACCATTTCTTAGTCACGATATGTATAAATAGACAATTTTTTCTACTAAAATGTCTTTGTCTAATAACAAATGTCAATAAAAATATTTTTTTCATAAAATAAACTTACATAAATTCGGACGCACATTCAAACTTTTAAATAATTTGTTAAAGTGAAGTTTATTTTGTATTGAAAGTAAAATTATCTGTCGATATTGTAACATACTTAATCAATTTATGTTATAAACATGCAAATTAAATTGAACTACAACTTATAAATCCTATTATAATACAACGTATAACAAACTCTTAATCAAGTCAATGACAGCTGTCAACAGTCTCTAAGCAGTAAACACTCAATTACTTCCCAAGCAATTGTAATTTTTAAATTTTTAATTTGTATTATAAATTGGCAACATTTTTTAGAGTAAAGCATACACATCTCTAAATACGAACGAGAAAATTCACTTTCTCCTCCATCCCTATGTAAATACGGACGGGCAGCCTACATTTCGCAAGTAAGGTAAATCAACAATCGGAATTTTTTCTGGATTTCTCGTAGTTCGAGGAATATCCGAGGAGAGGTTTTCTACACCGTTGGGTTTTACAAATAAGTCGTTCAGCTCAGATTTGTGGTTGCAATCGTTCAGGATTCGCG
Source organism: Laupala kohalensis (assembly GCA_002313205.1). Classification (NCBI taxonomy): domain Eukaryota; kingdom Metazoa; phylum Arthropoda; class Insecta; order Orthoptera; family Trigonidiidae; genus Laupala; species Laupala kohalensis. Next base: position 3,263,189 of record NNCF01127530.1, on the reverse strand, counting down.
TACACTTCCTGTTATTTACCGAATGATTGATACAGTTTTAAATTATTTTCGTTATCTTAAATAGATACATCAATCCATCTCTCTTAATTTTGCTTAAAAGCAGATTTTTGTAACTTTGTTAGCTCCATTCTGTATTACTCAACTAATAAATGAATAATATGAAAAGGTAGAAAAAAATTATAATGTTTTTACGGTATGAGATAAAATTATTTCTACATGGTCATGTCTGGAGTTTAAGATTTTTGGTTCCTTCCCCGGATTTGTGACTTTCTTGATGGTAGCTCTATCCAGAAGTATTCGATGACACAAAACCCTCAGTATAATTTGTAAGAAAATCAGTCCAAATTTTCACTACTTCTATATTTTTTCTGTCTTGTACGTACGATGTTGATGTCAATATATGATTTCTCGTTCATTATTAATTCCTTTTTGCATCTCCGCAAAAATATGCAATCATTATCTTGAAGGAATATATCAGATAACGAACAGAATTCATTTCGAAGTACGAATTTTTTATTTGTACGAAAATTTCGAATTTATTTCGAAATTGAGCACAAAATTTATTTTATTTCAAGATTTTTTTCGTTTATTTTTACGAAATGGAGATATCTAATAAATATTTGGACGATCTTAGATCGTTGAATATTTACACAGAGGCGGCGAATAGTCCTTCCCGCCTCGTTGACTGTCTCCATCCATGAAGAGTAGAATTTTTAGATCACAAGAATATTTCACTAACTCAATTACTTCAAATTCCGTCAATAGTTAAGACCACTCAATTCAAAACTATTTGATATAATTCAACAATGAAAAATTTAAAAAGGATAGAGTAAATGAAAATAGGTATTTACAAATCTAATGTGATAAGCTGTGACAATTTAGGGATAAGGTAATGCTCGGTGAAAACAGCTGGAATGAATAATGAGGATATTCACCTTTCTTCACAAACTTAATTGTGAGACATTTCGCTATTTTAGAATTCTACTAAATTAATATCGAATGTGAGTCACATCCGAAAGCGTAGGTTCCTCCATGCGAATCGGTAACTATTAGAGCCAGATCAGACCTCTCCCTCAGTAAACAAGCGTTTTGTCTCCTAGGTTACTAGAGTAAAACAATAAAAATTAAACAGTATGAATAAAATATGAAAATCCTCGAGAAGAAATATGCAGGAACGGCAAATTAATCTCGATTTGAGAATCCTTAGATCTCGTTGACGCGGTCTGAGATTAATAATACTAATAAATGTATTGTCAAAAAAAGCAGTACAAACTGCGTATGACCACGTGGAGGACAATAAACTAAGTCACTCTCCGGAAGCAAGCAAGGGACCATCACATCAAATCCGATCAAGGGCCCCAAGGCAGAGGCGGATTCAAAAATTTCACCAAAAATTCCTAGATAAGATAAAAAGTTAGCTTCGAGTTATAATACTAATAGAATGTCAATATATTTGTAATTTAACGCAAAAAATTTATATGTACAAATTATTATCGAACTATAGATTATTCTGAGTATAGTGTTTAAAAATCATAAGAATTGAAATAACACTAAATTTACGATTTATTGTTACAAAAAACACGCCCCCAGACAAAGCCTAGAGAACCTGTATAAGAAATCTGTATCTACCCGAGGAAAACTGGAGAAAAACCCGGGCCAGGATGGGGCTACAGAATTAATGTACTCAACCCTGCCAAAGTTGAGTACACATAAAACTAAATTAATATTAATCATAAGACAACACAATTATGCAAGAAAATAGTTTTTGAAATTGTTATAAGTTATTTAAAAAGTACTACAGCAATGGCGTGATAAAGTACACGACGGGTTTAACTTTTATTAAAACCAATAAATTCTTTTACAGTGTAGAAGCACTGNAATTTCATAATATCTTTTATATTCTTGGGCAGGGAATTATATACAACGATTCCCGAATGATAAGGTCCTTTTTGGCAAAGAGTGGTTGACACTCTAGGGCGATGAATATTATTACTATTGTGATTATTGTGATCGTGAACGAGACAAGTGGTAATATATTTAATTAAGTGTGAATGCTCAAACGGGAATTGCCCCAGAAGATAATGCCGTAACGTAAATGGGAGTAAACGTTTGCAAAATATACGCAACGGGAAATACGTGAACTAACTACGTTAACTAAGATTCGGAATGCGTAACACAATTAGCTTAATTGGGAATTAAGATTGTCAACGTGACACTTTCATTTGAGGTTGCCTTGNCGTTTAAAGAAAGAGAAACCTGGGGTAAAGATTTTGTGATACTATTGTGAAATGACATAGACACTGTTTTGTCAGTGTTTACAATGAGACGATTTGCATGGAACCAAGTCGAAAGGTTAGACAAAACTTTTTGAGCATTGGCATGTTTACATAGTAAATTAGTGTCATCAGCAAAACAAACCATTTTGCAATCTGATGTGGATGATGACATATCGTTCACATACAATAAAAAGAGTATAAATTCGAGAATTGAACCTTTGAGTACTCCTAAGGTAAGTGGGTTTGTTTCTGAAAGACAATGCTGAAGTATTTTATTTTTAGTATAGGATATTTCGACCTGTCGATATCTATCTTTTAAATAAGAAGACATTGATGTGGAAGTCCACGAACGCTTAAAGAATACAATTTGGAAAGGAGAATTTCGTGATCGATGACATCGAATGCTTTGGATAAGTCAAGCCATATCTTACCATTTCCTTGGATTTCCTAAAACCGTGTTAATTGTCAGAGAGAATGTTATTTTTTGATAAAAAATCTGGAAGACGCTTATGGAACAATGTTTCTAGGATTTTTGAGAAAATGGGTAGTAGAGACATTGGTCGGTAATTTCCAATACGAAGTACGTTTTCTTCTTGAGTAAAGGTTTGATAGATCTCTTAAATATGTTAGAAAACACTCCTTCCGATAAAGAACTATTAAAAATATTTATGAGTGGATTTAATATAGCGTGGGACGAGAATTTAACAATAAACTCGGGTGTATAATCTATGCCTGTTGAAAATTTGTTTTTTAATGAACTGATGATTCTCATGATTTCACTGGCGTTAGTTTCGAAAGTGAACATAGAATTGGGTACGTGGGGGGATATAATTGCAGGGCATTGATTTGGATATATTGAGTTCTTTATTTTATCTACTTCTGAGAAGTAAGAATTAAACAAATTTGCGATGTCCTGAGGATTTGATACGATTTTGCCATCGTTTAGTAGAGAAATATTTTCTTCGCAATTTTCAGAAGTTGACGTGTAATTTTTAACAATATTCCACATGGCTTTCGTCTGGTTGTTCGATTTTAGTACCTGTCTGTCGTTTTCCATTTAGGTGCATAGACTACTTTTCGAAGAATAGTCTTATATTTACGAAAATAATCATGGAATTCGGGTGGTTGGTTATAGAGTTTTGAAAGATAATACAAACGGCGTTTGTTTTTTGGAGAAATTCTTATCCCTTGGGTGATTCATCTATTGTATTTCTTTGTGTTAATTATCTTGCGTTTTATGGGAAAGATAGAGTTGTAATGTTTTAGGGATATTGAGGTAAATACATTTGTCGTCGGTGTTTAGGCAATTGTAAACATTTTTCCGCGTTTCTTCACGCAAATAATTTATAAATATGGATTGATTTGTGTCATTTAACTCTCTTGAAAACTTGTAAAGGATTTTAAGTGGTTTTAGTTTTAGTAGTTTTAATAGTCAATACTTGAGCAAGGTGATTGCTGTATCCGGCGATAATCACTTCAGAGAAATTCGAGATTCCATTGTTGATGATAATTTGATCTAGCAATGTTTGAGGTGAACCGGATAGTGTCGTTTATCGTAGTAATAAGGTTGAAGGAGTTGATAAGATTCTTGAATCGATTACATGGTGAATTTACCGAGTCGGATGTACTCCGGAAATCGATGTTGAAATCACACAAAACAAACAAATTTTACACTACAATAAAGGTAGGAAATAAATGCAACAACTTAATCACAAAAACTCGAAAAAAAATAGGAACATTAAACTGAAAAATACAGAGGCCCATTCACAACCGTAGCTAACGCCTGGAGCAGGCTAGCCAACAGGCGGATTTCCACGAGTGTTCACTCCGAAAGATGACTATTCCGAGTAAAGTGTTGTATGTTAAGTAGCGATGTTTTTCGCCATAAGTGTTTTATATATCATGAGAGCCTGTGACAGATATGTTAATTTACACAACACGAGATGTCTTGATAAATAAAGTCACTTGGGGCTTATCGGTTCCGATGAGGATGTTGAACTCGTGATTCACCCTCGAGAGAGGAGCGCTCGGGAAAACTAAGCGTGCTGGGTCCGTGCACGGTGAATCATTCTGCATCGACCCCTCTTCCCATCCCAAGCTCTCCCCAGCGTCCTTTATGTACAGCCACCCTTCTGGTTACGTGGCCTTGATTTTTATTGTTTCGGTGCGCGGGGTGATCGACTGCGACTACGCCCAATCCGACTGTGTAGCACGTAATTTATAACTTGTAAATGTGTAATATTTGNGGTGATCGACTGCGACTACGCCCAATCCGACTGTGTAGCACGTAATTTATAACTTGTAAATGTGTAATATTTGGAATAAGGATTTACCCCATTTGACGTTTTAATAAAGAACATTTTTGTGGAGATAAATTCGCAGAAATTGTAAAAAAATTAGTACTCACTTTGTCTACTCATAATTAATGAGCAGTCTTCTATATCAACCATATTAACATTATACGTTGGTGATCCGTGAAATTTTCAGAGGTTTTGTGTCGAAGGACACAGTGGTAGAAGATTTTACAAGAACCTGGTAGTACAATCAATTGTGCAGTACAGGGTAGCAAAATTTTATTTCCCCTCTGATATCGTTCCTTGCGAAGGACCCTTAAAATATATTTTATTGCTGAAATCATTGACAACAATAAAGCCAATGCTTATATTATTACCGTCATTTACGTAGCGCACAAAATGTGATTATGACCCATTTGGTTTATTTATTTGTACAAACAGTTCAAGTAGAGTTTTATCTGCATATTCCTGTACATTATTCAAGGCGCATATTCTATAAGGGTTGTTGAAGAAAGTTCCCAAATCCGGACTCCTCCCCCGAAGCGGACTTCCCGGACTCCTGGCACTTTCGTCTCCTTAACTCTAGCGGGAGCAAGTGTAAATAACAGTATAGGCTTCTACTATTCCGTAGGGGAGAGTACATATCACTCGGTACACTTGTTTCTTATTTATCAGTCATCACGTATTTTGATCGTGGAAGAAGTTTTTACATTGTGCATCGTTTTTCGTCAATTCTCCTAGATTTTCCAGATAAGCATTTTGACTTGTATATATTCTTAGATGGTAAGGATCCAAGTTAATGTTTACCACTAAATGTTTCTTTTCTATGTTTGGTTAAAAATTTATTGGGTCAAAAAATTATCGATTGTGGTCGCACAAACCAGACCCCTAATTTTTTTCCTGTTTTAAGTTTACCTGTATTTGTTCACATCCTTATTCTCTTCGATTTCTCTTGCCAGAAACGAAACCTACAGTAACATCTTATAGTAGGGCTGTTGGGTTCAGCAAAGAAAAAAGAGAAATTTTAAAACGTTCTAGGAAAATTACAATGATGCTTTTTCTGATTTAATGCATTTTCCTAATTTTGTTTAGTTTATTTTCCATATTCTACAAGGAGTTCTAATTCAGCGACTGTTGTCAAAATAGCATCAGTGTAAGGTTTTTGAAAATAATTTTTGTCGTACGCTTATTTAAAACTTTTATTTAAACATCATGAGTTAAGCTGAATCTCTAAAAATATTTATTTTCTATAGAATCTTTTCTACTGATATAGTTATATTGTAAAATTAAATTACTGTTCATAAATTAGTCTCTACCTAGTAAGCTTTTATTTCTGTTCATCCGCCCGGAAAAGAGACATTCATAACGGAATGTGTATCGTGGAAAATAGTCAGAATCCTCCGTTATAGTTGCTATGACAAATATTTGATAATTAGTGAATTGTTAATATTAGTGAGAAAGGAAATCGATATTCCTTTCTGGTGCATATTCCACGAGGATGACGCGCTGTCGATTTTTTCATATAAACAAAGAGAAATGGAACTTTAAACGGATGGTGAGCGATGTCAAAGTTAAACTAGTGGTATATCACCATTGCACATACTTTCTCATGAACGTTTTTCCGTCTGCAGCATAGAGCGAGAAAAAATTCTATAATGAAAGGGTCATTTCTGGCATGGTTCTCTATATATTAGTCGTCTTCCAGTGCTCTATTCATGCTCAAGGTCGTTAAATGAACCTTTATTTGAAATTTGAAAGTAAAATAAATATTCAGAATATTATTTCAAAACATACAGCGACATACCAGTCTTATAAATATCGTAAACGTGTTACATAAACGTAATTTTGTTGTAGACAGAAATTGATGTATTTTTTCATATCTGCAATGCGTTTGCTGTCCTCCCATGTAATTTATCATTATCATATCTTTCATTTCAGTTTACGAAAAGCGTATTCTACGTCAGTTTGGTCCATTTATACTGCTAAATATTATTCAAGCTTCTTGAAACACTAACCTAACGTGTAAGTGTAGCTGACAGAAATTATTTTATTGCGTCTTTACCAAACATTCAAGCGAAATACCGCTAATGTGGATGTAATGCTTACTAATTGTATTTTACGCACAGAAAATTTAAGCAAAATCGTTGGAGTTGGTTTTGAGAAACATTCAAAAGAGTACTTTGACCTTCATGTAAAGTACTCTTTGTTTTAAAGCAAAAAACTAGAGTACGTGCATCGACAACATCTAAATTTTACAGTAAATACGAAATGCGAATTAAATTGATTCATCGATTTATTCAAAATCGCAGCGCACAGACGGACAGACGGACGGACGTTATGCCAGAAACAACTTTTTCAGAATCAGGGATCGCCAAAAAGAATAATTCCGTTGAAATCTCGCTTTCGAATTTTTCACGATTACAATACTTTCTATATACTACGTTTATGAGAAAGTGAAAAAGTATTCTCGCCTTAGAACATAATATGTTTATACGTTTGCAATAAAACATCTACCTGAAACATCTACTGTGAAATAATTTATAACTTTCGTTAATCACTTCATAAATCAGTCAGTAAGAGTGAAGCATTATCAATTTTTTTCAGTTTTCGAAATGAATAAGTATGTATTTTAAATAATTGAATTCAGTTATTTTGTTTGTGTAAATATTTGTATGATAATTTCACCATTATATGTTGATTACTCCTGAACCTTAATGTTTACTGTAAGTCTGGAAATAGCTTTAGAGAGAGTGTCGCATTTCCAAAAATATATCAAGTCGATGATATCTAATTTTAAGACCAAAGGAGTGAAAATGATTTTTTAAAATTATGAAATCTTCTTAATGGTGATAAAAAAATTCGAGATTCATATATATTTGAATTTCAGTTATCGCACATTTCCATATGTATTTTAAATTTATTACAGCTTTTCATAATTATTTTAGTTTTTTTCTCGTTACAGTGCGACTCCATCTAATTGAATATTTCAAATAATTAGATCGTTAGTGAAATTAATTTTGTGTTTGTTTTATCGGATCTCATTCCGCAAACTTAATTACGGAACCGAATGACACAAGACAATAAAAAGTTTTTTATTTCGTATCCAATCCCACCCGCATTGATTTCTCTCAGCTTAAAATTCAGCACTGACTGGAAGGGAAACAGTCATTTGTGTGAGGTTCGAATTGTTATTATATTTCATAAAATTGTATTTTTTATGTAACATTTTTTGTAAAGCAAACTTTTCCGTGTTCAGAAATAACAATTTTCAGTTCGAGGTTCAGTTAGCGATGTATGAATGATTTACCCAACATCTTAATCCACGGAGGGGTGTTAGTTGTTTGGAAATTTTTTTATCATCCCCTTTTCTGTCTCTTCCAAGCTGGGGACAGCCACTGCGTACACCTCATGATTTTATCGTTATGTTCTCGGTTGAAGGAACTCTTTCGTTGTAATTCCTAGTCGTGACATCCATCGATGATGACCCGAGGCGTGAATGCTTTCTGAAAACATTTTAACCTCGTTATAACGGACTAAAGGAGACTAATATAATCAGTTTTAAGGAAAGTGGAGTTTATAATAATTATTTCTAAAGGTTTATTAAGTGTCAAGTAAACAACATTTCGCATAACTTGAGTTGAAAATTATGTATACATGTACACTGCATTAATATTTAGAACAGGAGGATTCTAGTTCATGGTAATGGTTTATATTCATTGGTTTAAAAAATCCAAAATTAGTTTCTAATATTTTTGTTGCTTTTTCCTTCAGATAATAATTAACGGAAGTGTCATGTGTTCGTAGTATGTAAACATATTTTCAGACAAATTAGAATCCTCATTATTATTTGGTAGCGTCTTCGCTTCCACGCTGAGCGATAGAGCGTGGGTTCAATCCCTGCTCAGCCGAACTAGGTTTACAGCTGGAGTTTCCTCACCTGCACCAGACGAATGTCCGTTGAGACCTAAGTTCTCTGGCAACCCAACATCCCTCCTCTCGAATTTTCTCACCCAGGAAATGGTTAGGCAGGAGAGCAGGTCAAATAGCCCAAACCTCGCCATAAGTCATGAAATAAATAAATAATATATTTTAATAAGTAATAATTATTTTCATCTCACTGTTATAAACGACGTTCATTAACAGTTATAATGAGGTGATACAATAATTACATAGCTTGATCACGCTATTAGTGTCTAGTATCTCTGCACTGTTGCCACCCCTTGGCCGTGAGCGAGTGCGCTCCTCTCCTTCATTGAAGGATAGACGCTGCGGCCGCAAACGCTGTCGCCTGAGGGGGACTTCGATCGGAAGGGGGAGTAGGGTGCGCACTAGCTTCGCGAGGGGCAAGCAGGAAGAGGCCTGGACGCGGAAAGTGCCTTGAGGTGGTGGTAGCTGTCCCTTTTCGAACTACCCTTGTGTCTCTTATCTCGCACCGACGCAATTACGGGACCTCTCTGATTTTCAATATCTTCGTCGACCACCATAGTAGTTTTGCAGTTCATTTTTGTAGTTCTGTCAGGTCTCAAACGTCAAGCTGTTGGTACCGGTTCTATAACGGTTTCCACTACTAATCGTAAAAAATTAATATTAGCGGGTATTTTTTTCTATTATACGACTATTGATAATAATTGTGGAAAAAATGTTGGCCAACAATTATTTGTAAATAATTACATTATTTTGAAGATAATTGTGGATTACCAGAGACTACACTTTGATTTGTGAAACATTTTACACAGTTCAATCCGTAAAATGTGTAATTGATATTTGTAACATTGTAATGTATGTAAATAAATCTCTTACTTCTGTGATCTAAGACTGTAATGAATACCGAAAACGATGCCGAGAAGCACACACACAACCCAAGAAGTATACAATGCGATTCAGGCTTATTATAAATGAATATTTTACAACTTAGTTTGTCCGAGAAACATTTCAATTGGATTTAACATTTTTTGCAAAAATATGTTAGCATTTTTTACATTATTAATTTATGAGAATTAACTTATCTATGAAAAGATTTCAGATTGTTCTTTCTCAACCATATTCGGATCTCGACCTTTGTATGCATGCCCAGAGCTGAAGGACGGTGAACTGTGTTGCGCTTTCATACATACAACCCTCTTCATTCGCGGACGTGTGAAAACCAAACTCACTGAACCGCGATTCACAACTGCGGATACAGTAGCATTCGTGAAGTAGGAATCCACAACTTGCACTGTTTCACCAATTGAAATTCGGTTCTCATTTCAATTTGCTTCTAAAAACGCCACTGCTGCCTATTTGTACGTGTGTTACGCCGCAATTTCACCGTAACTCGACATCACCAAGTTATCGGTGATGCGAATGAGAAATTCAAATTTCACTGCAGTAAGTTTAGCGTTGCACGTGGACGTAGTTGCTCTTCTATAGTTATAATAATGCATGTCGAGGAATTGTCTCGTTTATGTTGTTCGAACTCGGTGAAAGTTCGAGACCACAATTTTGAGTGACATTGCGTCGAAAATGTCACAATATAATAAAAGTATATCATGATATCAGTCATGATGGTGCTGTATGTTAGGTGCGCCATTTTGTGTAAAATGTGTGAGGTCACCATGGAGATGAGATGATAAGTAAGTATGTGACGGTAATACAAATATTGTATATGTAT